>CAJQUW010015032.1:0-85557 GCA_907163375.1 Prostheceraeus crozeri
CTCACTCATGAAAACACATAGACACATTTCAAGTCTACACATTGAGACACATTTTGAGACACAACACAAGAAAACACATTTCAAGTCTATAGATTAAGAAGAAGTCTTCACATGCCATAATCCTGTATGTTTGCTTCAGCCTACAGTTGCAGAAGTCATAATTTGATTTAAAAGACAATCATTTTATGCTATTGTATGCGTTTTCGTATTGAAGCAATTATGAGATGGATGTTTTGGTGGTAGAAACCAATTTTTTCTCTAAATTGTGTTTATGATAAATTACTTCCGAAATTCATCGCATTACCTGCGGGTTCATAGCGTGTTTATAATGTCATCTTTGACGATGAAGCATTCATAACATGCAATCATCCTACGCTCTTCAGTGCTACAGTATTCATTATACTGTGTGATATCTGAAACAACTTTCTTTGTTCTTTCTTTGTGACCACGCAGCTAAACTCGCCTGCATCCATGACAAAGAAAATAACTCTTTTGTTGACTGCCTCAGCCATCAAGCTCCACACAACGATGTCAAATTAAAGAGCAAACCTTGTATATACTCGGACACTCGGAAGCACAGTAGACGAGTTCAACTCTTCCATATGGTCGAGTTCATATTCCACTTTGTGCTGAGTGTGTGACAAGAAGGCACCTGTTTTAAAGGTCTTATTAGGTTTACCTTCAATGCTTTCATCCTGACGACACCTTTAGTGACACTTAGAAGCAGTGGTGGCGCCAGGGATATCCCGACGGGGTGTCAAAGCTGCCCGATGGGGTGTCAACATGTTTGAGTGTCTGTGAGGCCTTTGCTTTAGTAAGGGCCTCATATTGGCCTGTAACTGACACGGAACATGACACTGCAATATCAAGATCACTGTTAAATAATGATATCAATAATAATGTTTGCATTTTTTAGCCGCCTACACATTTAGTTCCAGATGGATTTTGATAAGTGCGCTTTAATTTTCATTTCATTATCTTGTAAATGCGACATATCATGTGGAATCGCGCTGGAGTATTTGCACAGTAGGTCTACTACATGTAGTGTATGAAATATTTTTACAGCACACGCATCCGTTAGAAGAAATCTGTAAAAAGTAAGAGTTAGCACAGGATGCACAAACTCAAGTATAACTGCGTATGCAAAAATAAATCATAATTTTAACAACATGACAATACTCGTAAGCCTATTTTTTGTCAACCTCAAATGATTGCCAATGCTTTTTATATAAACTCTCATTGAGTCGATGGTTCGTTAAACAGCTACAATAATTAGTGCAAGTTAGTGTTACAATCAGACGTTACAATAATAACAGCGCGTAATTCATTGACATTCTGACAAAGAAATGAAAGAGTTGGTTGGCAAATTCAATAATCAATTAACCTTGATAACATTACATTTTTGCTTATTAATACGCATATGATCAGTAGAAATATACTTTCTTATAGGTACATGTTGTAGGTACAATGCGTAGGCCCTAGTAATAATTTCGATGCAGTATTTCCATATATACATGTCTTTCCATAATATTTAGGAGAAGTCAGACGACAAAGTTCAAGTGTATGATGCTCGTCAGAAAAATTCAATCAGAGAGAGGAAAATTTCACCCAGACATTTTCTGATAACTAAAAAAATTAACTTAACTGTCATTCTAATCGTTTCCGCTAAAGTAAAAATCTTAAAACCTCAATTATCATGGAAGCGATCGAAGTTATGTTCCAAAATAATTCAGAGCAATTCATGTTGAAAATATTTTCATTATATTGTTGAATATTCTACATAAATCTATCAACAAAATTCAATATTCAGCTAAAAAGAAAAATAATCTTAAAATGTAAAGAAAATGATATTCTCTGTCAGTATAGGAATACTACTGGCATCAGTAGTAGTAATATAGTATCACCTACTGATGTATTGATATTAAAAAAGGTAAGGGCTAGTAGGCTTGCACGCACAAAATTTTTCATTAACTAAGAAAAGAAAATATCTCAACTAGATCATGCTCAACCAACTTAAGTTAGTTCCGATATTGGTGTGGGGATATGAGGGATGAGCGTTATCTCATCCCTGGCGCACATTTTAAAGGGAAATGATGTTCAATGGTAGTTCAACAATCTTGCGCTAAATTAAACATAATTAAAGTTGAATCACTTTGATTTAAGAAATTTGGACATAGGTCTGGGGCGCCCGTCAGTTCACCTCAAAGTAGAGGTCGGCCAACTCAGTTGTGGCTGAAAATTAAGGTTGAATTAGCAGTAATCTGATTCAGGTCTATATAACCATAAGATACTGATTTATATGTATCATATCATTTTTCATAAATCTGATGTTTTATCTAATCCCTTATTATTTACCAGGGATTACCAGAGATTTAAGCCAATTAAAATATTAATTTAAATAAATTGATTGTTATTTCATTTACATCAGTAAATTATTTGATTTGGATTAAATGAAAATGAATTTAGCTAATGGTTACAAATGATTACTTCGACTTCGAATGATCAGATTAGTAAAAGTTTAGAATAACCTTAATTTACAGAAAATAAGACTAATGGCTTAACAGTTAGCATGCGTCTTAAAATAGGAGCACAAATTCACACTATAGTTGACGAAACCTGTAGCCAATAAGATTAAGATAACTCAGATGGCCTTTGTATTGTTTTTATAGGTAACGCATTTCCCTGCCAGTTTTACTATTCGATAGATCAATGAATAGCATTCTCCGCTAAAGAAAACGTTTAGCAACCTTAAGCATAAATAATGTAATGTAGGTTCTCTTCTTCCACATCGCAGTCGTTGATATGGTGACGTTTGTAGATGTATATAAAGCGTCTGTATGACGGCACTGGATCCGGGAAGATAAGTGCCAGCAATCCCGAGAGCCTGCCCAATCCTAGGTCTGTTTTATAGGCCCTATCTAAATTTGCAAGGCACATCATCTGAATTCGCATTCTACGTCATAAGAGGCAAATTCGACAGTAAATCATCTCAGCATCGACCTCAAACGCTATTGTCGGCGTTGCAGCTGTTGTTTCATTGTTAAGCGTGAAAGTATTGCCTTAGTGGACAGATGACAAGATAAATTTCTCGACCAATCATAAGGTCTCCTCATGCAGTATCTGAGATTTCGACAAATTCATCTGGATGTTTAGATGAAATTATCTGTTGGTGAATTTGAGAAAAATCTTTTCGGGGAATATTATGATCGCAAGACATATTTGTACGGCTCTGATGAATCTTATGTTGATCAAATCCCCCGACGAGATTTTTCCCGAATTTCCCGATGGGGTGCCAATTGACACCCATGACACCCCGGACACCCCTCTGACGCCACCCCTGCCTAGAAGGACAATAAGTTGATGAGATCAATGCACTTCTCTTTATCACCATTCATTAAATTGCTATTGTCCAGACTCTGTGTCTGATGACGCACGAAGCACGATTGTTGAAGGCATGTCTTTGTTTCCATTGATTGTCCATTCTTTTCTGACTCATCATGGATCAACAGGTGACAGTAAAAAAGCTGCATGTATAAACGCACCCTTAGATTCTAGCCAAGTATACCGGACATAGAGCGAATGTTCGACCACAAGGCCACAGCGCTGGTCATGCTCGATCAGGCCTTGTCAAAGGCAGCGGATCCAAATGGGGAATCATGGTGCATGCAGCTGGAGATTTATTCTTCTTGTTCATGTGATTTACTTGATCTCGTCTAACTACAACATCCACATGCAGACATTTTCATTGCTTTTTTTGAAATTCAAGGGTTTTCGTCTTTTTTATATCTGCCTGTAATCGGCTGACTCTGTTAATTGGGAATATTCCAATGCTATACATGCATCATCTCCATTCATATCATGGGATTTCATAAACATGCTTCTAAAATCATCTTATTCCATGCAAGCGTAAGGTTCACAGATATGCAAATAAATTAATGTATTCAATTATCTTTCGACACACAGTCGAAATTTATCGAATAATATTTCCATCGGCGACACCTGCTCAAAACAAATGGCAATAACAATGTGAGGAAATCGGAACAATAAAACAGCGATCCGATACAGTGTTGAGGTACTTACTCAATATTTTACGCTCAATGAATTTCGAGATGAAAGGCTCATTACCGATAGTGAATACATGGAATTGATGAAGAAAAATCCTGCCGTCATCCGTGTATCGGCATCGTAGTTTTCATTTTGGATTTATTTTTAATTCTCCAACTCTGTCGTCTGAGTTTAGTGATCCTGCTTTTTTATTCATTGAAGACATTGAGTGAAAACGCGGATTTTCACTGGCGTATACTTGTGTCTTAATATATCCACGCTTAGAAAATTCCGAAAATACGTATCATAAGGAATCATACACGCTTGATATCCAATGCTCTAAAATCTTTATTACAATAATAGAAGAATAATTTCGAAGAACACTGAGTGCAATTCGATGAGAGCATTTACAGAAAGAAATAAAGTCGGTCACAACAGCTATCAGAAGCGGGTAAGGAGAATCAAATCATACTGATTCACAAAGCGATCAACGAGCCGCTTTACTGGAAAGGAGGCGATCGGAGCGATAACGTTCGATAGCAGCATACACCAAGGAGCCGTGCAGGAGTGCGACAGGCTGCTTATGTGGAGAACGAATAGATGACAAGTATAATTCAATCATGTAGCCTAGCGACTTTTTCCTCAGCAGTTTTCTTTTGCCAGTTTTGACGCGGTAAGCGTTTGTATCACAGAACTAGACAACTTACTCTCTGCTCGGTCAGGTTACTAGAAGTGAAGCGTCGTATATCGCATGCTATTGAAAATGGAGCACACTCTCAAACAATAAGCTGTTAGCCGGTTTTGGACAACAGCCAGTGGCATGCCTGTTGTAATATCATTTCGGTCACACATCGCTGTCGTCGTGTTTAATTCAGTGAGGTACGCTGAGGAGAGGGCGCTGAAATTACAAGGTTAACCAATTTTTGTGCGCCTGCCATCTTCTTTAATAATTGTCGGATCGACGAACATTATGGAGAAAACTTGTGCGCAATTATCTGAATTCTTCGAATCTGAAGGAATCGTGGCATTTGAAACACTTTGATGGAACTTACAGTAATACGCAAGCGACGCACAACTTTTTTCATATCTCTGTAAGGTATTAGGAATTCCTTTTTGCCCACTTACTAAGTTCCAGCATAGGCCATCGCTTTGAATAGCCTGCTTTTCTAAGAAACTAAAGCAATTAGACAATTGAAGGTTGCACCACGAGTGTCCGATCGAGGGCGAAGCCCGAGACTTCTGTGACCTGTTCTTGACATTATTAATTGTTCATCTACATTTTGTCGGAACAACCTTGTCGCGCAGGTTACTTTTCCTGAATGGCCTGTTATGCTGGTATGGATTCCGGCAATGGAGGCTGTGGTTGGAACCAATTTTCTGATGCTGTTAATGCCAACTCGTGTCATAGCGAAACGAGGAAAAGCGCTGACAATGTTCTTTAGAGGACGCCTGTAGAATGCACCAGTGGAGAACCCTAGTCGACGTAGGGCAGAGACATATATATCGAGAATTTTGTATATTGAGCGCGGGTTATCTGTAGTATCGTACTGACGAATCAGTTTGTTACTGATCTTCCGGTCCTGTATCCATCCGCGGTAGACTTTGTTATTTCGACCACTGAATTCTACAAACTTTCCGTCGGAGTCCTCTCCGAACGATAGTTGCTCCAGTTGCATTTGTCGGTGTTCATCGGCAGCCCTGAGACCGAAGGCTTTTGAATTGTAAAAGTACACTGCGCGAAGTAGACCATATGAATCCGTCAGAGAAAAAGCATTGTTTTCCCAGATTGTCAGTTCATCATTGATCGACACTGGATCTGCCCTTCTTTGAGAAGCTCCAACACCCCGTGCGGTCAGATGTCGCATTCGTCCGTCAAGATTGTCAACAAACGACTTGAACTCGGGATCTTCCTTGTCCAGGATATTGCGTCCATGGCTCTCGTTCTTGATGAATCTTGCCAAACCGCAAACAATGTTATAGATCGTGTTGGCTGGATATTCAGATGCATTTTGCCGCCTAATTTCGAAGATAAAATGCTTTAGAGTACGTGACAACTTATTTGACGAAGCAGTGGGTAGTTCATCCACCAGTGGAACAGTTTGATCAGTTTCAGAATTCCTCCATGTAGCCCAATCAGTATACAGTCGCACCAAATACTGTTGCGTTCTGTGTTCTTAGACTTGGTATTCTTCACCACATCTTCTATTTGCTGACTTGATACTATTGAAAATCTAGACGCCTCCATAGTTCGTAGTACCTCAGATAAGGTGTGACATGGATATCCAGGACTTATATTGCAGATAGTGAGTTGAATTTGCTGGACATTCATCTAATCAGAACAACTGATTAGAACGACTGCAGTGATCTGATTGAATATCACTTTTATTGATTTACATCTAGCGTCAAACAAGACAAAGAATTAATTCGTAACTGTTGTTGCAAGTGAAATGCAGCCACTACATGCCCCATACAGAGAGCTGTATGCGATTTATCGCTTCATGTCAATGCAAGTGAAATTCCATTCTGTAGCTGCATATGCAACGTCAGAGTGTAACAATTGAAATTAAATACAACTTGCCTTTATTGCTTTTGTCAAGAAGTAATGCATTCATTCTGAGGCCGAAATACATGTCAACCCAAAAGAGGGTCTTGCTTAAATTTTATGAACATGCATGTTCTCTGTGTTGTCATCTCTCATGCCGGATCAATGTCCTGGAATTGCACAGCTGACTTCGAGGTGACCCTACCCCCATAGCACCTCAATTTGTAGCCGCTATTTTAACAGGTATATACAGATATTTTCTGTGAGGCTTTTCTGTTAAGTTTAGCGGTTAAATTAGGTGTTTTGAGCGGTATACAGTTTACGGTGCACATTATCTGATGGCATACCAAAATTGCATTAGGACATCGCAGCTGTAGACCAGCTACTTGAATAGTGTAATACCGTGTCATTTTCTACGGATCCACCCTAAACTACAATATCAAACTTAGAATACAAGTATAACAATAATAATGACAGAATTGCAGACAAATAGAAAAATAGAAAGCCTAGAAAGGTAGAAAAAATCCGTCTCGAAAGGGAGGGAGCTTTCTCGGTGGTCCAAACAACACTATCATTATCTCAGAAAACCGTCAGTTACTCACACTCAGGTAAACTACGCGATCAGATATGAGGTCTAGAAGAAGAACTCGACAAATGTCTATCTTGATCATTTCTTGCACGTGGCTTGGAATGATAAGGATCATTTGCGTGTTTCTCAACTAAGTAAGAAAACCTTTCTATCATTTAGACAAAAATCAACTTCCACATGTAGGCTACACTATTCAAATAGACAGTTAAGGAGGCGTCTTCTGTAGCTGAGTGATGGACACTCATCAACTCTGCTTAGATTTGGTTCTCGCATTCTTTCTAGACATAAGGACAGAGCTTCAAACTAAAGCATCCTACAACAGCGGTCGGCACTTATGGGTTATCTTCCCATCTCGTTTTCAAATTTGTCTAAAGTATGCAAAATTGAATCAATCGTCATGAAACTTCAGGTTCACATACTTGAGCATACTTTTTACCCATATACAAAAATACATACAAATCGGACCCCTACTTTCTTAATGAAAGACGATAACGTGAAGTGAAGTGATGACAGTAGCTTGCTCTAACTTCGTCTGTTCGACACCAGTATTGTTGTCGTTGTGTGCATTGCTCTCTTCCCGTGTGTCTAGTCCACTGCTATTTGAAATATTCCCACGACTATACATGTACAGTAAATGTATATTAGTCTGAGGGATGTTGCCCGGTCATTAGCACATCGCGAGTTATCGTGAAGTGCTGACATCAAGTGCCTTCTGCTGACACAATGAGGTCACACGAAGTCAGAGCAAGTCGCTGAAATCACTACACTTCAGTTATCATCCATAATTCATAAAGTAGGCCTACTTACCCGATTTTCATGATTTGTATGTGGGTCAGAAAAGATGCCCAAATGCGGGTACGTGAAGGCTTGTGACAATTGATTTATTTTCACGGATTTGCGACAGATCTGAAAACGTGTGGGCGATAGCCGATAAGCACCCAGCGTTCTACTACCTGCTCCTTTCCATGTCATGTGAAGAAAAGGAATAATCGCTCTGCAGTTATTAATACCGAGCCAAATGCCAAGAAGCTAGGCGATCTTCCCGTGCAAACTAACAATCAGCACCTGCCAAAGACGTTGTGTAATTTTGTACCTTTAGGCTTCTCAAGACTTCGTTCAAGCTATAAGAAGACATCATTTTCTACTATCCGATTACACCTGATTTGTTTGTCATAATCGCTCTCTTGCTTCAATTTGAAACATTGTTTAATTTCGGTATCTAAGATGAGATGGTATAATTTTAGAGTCGCATTACAGAAAATTTCATAAGAATGAGTACTTACTATCATCAAATGATGGACGATATTAGTGAGTTAATCGAAGAAATTTGCTCATGAATTTTTGCGTAAGAAGTAGGCAAAGGAAGCAAATTTATTGCAACTTACACGTCTAATCTACCGTGTAAAAAACATAGCATGCATGATCTGTTTTAAAATCCATCACTCAGACAATGAGTTTTTGAGAGCAGTTTGCCATTTTAGTAACAAGTCACTTTCTGATACAATGATACATATGGTATAGAATATATACATATGAAAATATATATTGGCCAAACAGAAAGAACAATAAAGTCGAGAATTAAAGAACATCTCAAATCTCCTTCTTCTGCTGTGTATCAGCATGTCACCAATAAACATCAGTCATTCGTGGAGGAGAATATCAGCTGGAGAATCCTGCACACCGAACGTAATCATTTTCTAAGGCCTTATGAACTTCGTGCCTACTCGTGCCTTGTGTTTGTTAGAATTGATGCCTAATTCAAGCAAAATTTCGTGCCCTAGAGTTTACAGTGTATGATAATTATATCAATTCATTTGTGGAAGAATTACAATCTTCATTATTACAACTTCCTATGTACTTCGTCAATGATCTTCATTAGAGATTCCATATATTGTATGTCTGTTCTGAAATAATACGCTTATTATCATATATTATCATTATCTTTAGGAAGGTAAGAAGAGGCAGGTATCAAGTAAAAAAAATCTGAATTGGCACATGGGATAATACATGTGTGATTTGACTTCTAGGATATTTGATATTTGTTTGGCAACATGAAGGTTAATTTAGAACAATGATCAGGCCTTCGAGGTGCGATTCCGAAATTTTGAGGTTTCATTTGAAAGAAGAGATAGAAAGACCACTAGACACATACCGGTAGATAGAAGACAAGACCACTAGATAAAAATACACTAGAAGGACCAAACCGTCATCTTAACCGCGAGTCCGTTCTTTTTTTATGTCAAAAGTTACTATTGCTTTTTGGTGTAATATGGCTTCGTGATATTTTTACTATGGGCAAGGCCTTATAGGGATGCAGCACATTTGTTTTCTATTTACCACAGATATCGGAAAAACTGTTATTCCAGGAGAGACCAGGGCGGTCATTTTGAAAATTATACAGAAAATCTGGTCCATTCATGCAAATGTGCATTTTTTAAAAAGCTGCTGCATTTGGTTGTACAGAACCCACGATTTCGGAATTTTTCATCTGTTTATTCAACAGTAACAATTTTAGTGACGCGAGAAGACCCGATTTCATGTAAAGCGTTTATTACAGCCGTGAAATACAATGCATGTACAGACAGACACAGATCAGCACATCGATGTGAGAACCAATCACACAGAGAGAGAGAGAGAGAGAAATCACGACAAAAATCATCACATTTCATCACGGTGCGCCGTGCGCCATCGAAAGCTCGTGCATTTTTCTGTGGAATAAACAAATGCAGAATTCCGAAATCATGACTTCTGAATCACTGCAGCCATCTGAAAGAATATTTAGCATATTAAGATATTTGGATGTAGCCCCTTTCATAAGTCGAAAAAGCAACAAATGCAACCTAACTGACTCCCCAGTCAGTTCTAAAACAGCATCAAAGTCAAATATGCCGAAACAAAGCGAGAAACAGCCCTAATTTTGCACAAAAAGAGTCTGTGTAGGCAATGTGCTGCTGAAAAGCAGCTGCATGCGAGCAAGAACTTATGACTGCATTCATAAGAGATCATTAGGTTTCTATCAAGTTAAGAAGCGTGAAAAATAAGCCAGGAGGATGAGATTTTATCCCATAAATTTTGGAAAGTTCCCCTAGACCGCCAATGGTCGTTCTTGGCAAATCATTTTGTTGATCTTTCTAATGTTGAACTGTTTTTGACTGTGGTGACGTGCTATATCAACAAAAGCTGAATGAGCTTTGATGAGTCAGCGATCAGTTTAATGTGACAGCATATTGGGGACGAATGAGAAAACAATTTCAGAAATTCGAAAACGTTCGGCTAGTGCTTCTTTGCCGTTCCTTCAATCAATCAATCAATCAATCAATCAATTCTTTATTGTTTCACAAGGGCGGTGAGCGCATTGCATAGCGAAGAAAATAGAAAGCAACATCAAAATATAAGAAAGTCACAATTCATGAGAGTCATGGACGATGCTGAACAAAAGAAGAATCGTATGTCACAGTCTAAGATTTTGTTTTCAGGTAGCATGTGTTTCTCGAAGAGTCACGGTGGCGAGGGAGAAAGAGCTGACGAAGTGGATGGGTCGCATTATCTTATACTTTGTCAAACATCTTCTCACAAATTTTATCGCCTGCTAAAAAGAAGGAAATCTCGCCTTTTCAAAATTGTCCGCCGACGATCCGGTGTGTTCTGTTTTCAACTCATTGTACATTAGTCTGTGTTTAACACATTTAGAAATATTACAGAACACTGGATATACATTCAGGAGAATGGGCCTGAATCAATGAGCAATAAACTTTAAAAATTTAGTTTTCAGTGCATTGACTTCGCTTGAGTTGCAGTACTCGTAGCATGTCTAGTCTTCCTTTTGATATTCTGAGTTTTGTTAAAGATTAAGGGGATTCTCTCAAAATATACAAAATTGATGCTCTATTAAAGCAGTGGGCAGAGAGCTATAATTCTTATACAGGTAATTTAATCCAAAACAGGAATCATGGCTAGAGTTCCATAATCATGTCCCTACTCAATGAGCAACTAATTCTGATTGAATATGGAATGGCGTCAAAGTTGTTGCAGCAAAATCGTACTAATCAGCGAAAAATGATGTCCCTAAGCACAGCATCTCATATAAAAACATCTCTAATTTCTAAAGTATGAGAGCAAATTCTTTGATTTTTGTCTTGGCACCTCAGAGCACCTTAGTCATTAGAGTTATATTGCCGTATAATGATAACATTCTTCCATTTCAATTTTAGAGACACTGTTGCACCTGTCTCCAAAATTTTGCGTAATTCGTTCGATGCACGAATTCTGACATTTATCAGATTTTTCTAAATCAATAAAAATTAACGTCTTTGTTGCATGAAATTAATTCTACATCATTGGTTGCCTTAGGGAATGTGATCACTCAAAGACAGGCTTTTATTTCATCTACGAGCATCTAATTGAGCTTATCGATTGGCAGATATTGAAAACCTAGCCTTCAAAGTGACCAGAAAAACATAACTCGATGCATATTTTCTCAAAGAATAAAAGTTGCTAAGGCAGTGCTACTGCATGTCTGAATAGAACTTCAATAGGTCCCAACTATCTTTCACTTTTGACAAACATTCTAACAGTACCACAATGCAAGGTGGGGCAAAAGTCACTGTACTACTTGTAGCAAACGTCTTATTGTTCACCACAAACAGTTTATTGTTAATCAAACAATCTTAAACAGTGCATACAACTTCATGCGATGTGCAGTGTGACATCGCGCTCGGAACGCAGATCAGCAGACTATTGCTCACCCGCGGTGAAAATTTAACCGTGAAATCGAACAACAAGTGGCATTTATTTATCTTGCAATGCAGCGAACGTTTGAAGAACGCAAGCACATTGTGAAGCATCACTGGAAAACTGGCAATGCGATGGATGTTATTTGTATATGTGGCCACGTTACTTTGATTCTAATGCACTTAATCGGAAGACGATCTTTTCTTTGCGCGACAAATTCGAAGCAACGGGATCAGTTACCGATGCTCCGCGTAGTGGCATGCTAAAATCAGTTACAAATGAGGAGAACGAGTTTGCTGTCGCTCAGTTTTTTGTAGAGAACCCTACTTTTTCAGGCCGGACAGCATCGATAGAATTAGGTATTGAACGGCGATCTTTACGACGCATCTTGAAAGAATCCGGATATAAATGCTACACGCCTAGGTTAATTCATGACCGTAATCGAAGATGACGGCGACCGGCGCCTACAGTTCTGTGAAGTTTTAAAGCAGCAAGTAGCTAAAACGCCGGAGCTTTTGGACTTCATTTTATGGTCAGACGAGGCAAATTTTAAGTTGTCGGGTCATGTCAACCGACACAACTGTGTCTATTACGACACATCTAATCCACGTCACATTTGAGACGCAATTAAATTAACCTGGTGTAACCGTATGGGGCGCGATATCGTCAAGTCAAGTAGGCTACTTGGTCCGTTTTTCTTTGGCGGCCGTTATTTGGACATGCTCCAAACTTACGTTGTTCCTCAACTCGAGCGGCTTCCAAATTTTGGATCTCTATGGTTTTAGCAAGACGGAGCCCCACCGCATTTTGCACGCAATGTTCGAGATTATTTGGATACGATTTTCGGGGATCAGTGGATAGGAAGACGTGGAGGTGTAGAATAGCCCCGCGTTCACCCGACATCACGCACATGGACTTCTTCTTTTGGGCAGTCGTCAAAGACTTTGTCTTCAAAACGCCGCCACCAAACATTGAGAAGATGAAGGAAAAGATTGTCCTAGCATTTGATAACATCTGGCAGAATCTTAATGTTTGTCAAAAAGTGCAGAAGCGTTGTTGACAGATGTGACTCATGTATACTAAAGCTGACGGACTTCAATTTGAACATTTATGATATTGTATACATTTCTTATTATTGTTTGATTAATAAACTATTTTATGAACATTTGTGATGTTGTATACATTGCTTAACGTTGTTTGACTAATAATAAACTGTTTGCCACAAATCAGGGATGCGGAGTCATATCATTTTGATGGGACCCCGAAACCGGGGGTTGATAGGACTCCGACTCCGGGTGGCAAGTATATAAAGCCTAGTTTTTGAAAAGCTGTTAACGTACATCATAGATCATTATAGGCTTAACTGAACCTATTTTCAGGGATCATTGCTGCATCAAATATCAATCATTTTCGATGGAAGCTCATCAAATGTCCCTTTAAGTTGGATGCATGCGACTCGGCTCCTCCCATTTTCTTGATGTGTGCTTCACACGGTTTTCTCCAGTCTCTATCAGGCACGAAAATCCCCATCCTTCTCCAAAAAATATGAGTACACTTTCGATTTTAATATCCGCTTAAGAGGAGCCATCACACACGATTAACGTGAGGGTATGATGCAATGTTCTCAAACAAACTATGTAGTATTTCATTTTTGTCTCTGATGTGACCTTTGGCACGCAGGTGTGATCGAGGCTAGGAAGTCTTGTCTTCTCTACTGTCGAATCACTGAGTGAAAAGACAATCCTTTTTTCACTATCACGGGTCATTCCCTGAACTATTTCAAGCTTTGCATGCGCTACTGTCTCTGTACTCAACTTTGACGGAGAAAGTTGATATCAAGACAATGACAGCTATGTGTGCGAAAATAAATGATTTGCTTGTATTATATTTCGGGTCTAATGATAGGCCGGAGTCTGGAGTCCTATCATTTGATAGGACTCCGACTCCGCGTCCCTGCTACAAATAGTCCAGTGACTTTTGCCCAACCTTGTATGTAGCCTAACTCAGATGAGTTTAATCGTTGCATAAACTCAAAACAATCGCTCGCTTGACTAGCGTGTTGAGCGTGTTGACTAGAGGAATGGCCTAACCTAGTTAACAAAAGCATAGACAGCCATCCCATTCGTCTTTCAAATCGTCGAGTCGAAATCGTTCTAACTACATGACTACAATTTTATACAGAGCAGTAGATTTTAAATAAAAGCAATCACTTCTACATTAAGATAACAAAACTGGTATTAAAAGGAATATTATCTAGAATTCCATGAATCAACTAAGCAACAAAATGTAAGGGGTCATAAGAAATTAATCACTTCCATGCATCAAGTTCACAGAAGTGAAGGTGGAAGATCAACACATTTCATCATTAATGCCTTTCATTCATCCATTCATTCAATGAATCACAAATGTGTTTGTTTGATTTATTGGCTCTGATTCTACTAAAAAGTCCGGCTTCCAGAACGAGTTTCTACAGGGAATGAGGCGAAAAATCAGATATCAACAGAATATATAGAAATTTCGTAGACGTTCCACTACGAATCTGCGCGTCTGCCGAGTTCTAACTGGTTCCTCTTATTGTCAGAAACGATCAAAGAAGAAAGCACACGTTAATCCAATGGGACGTAGGTTGACGTTTTGGCGAAAAAAAGTTTCTATGTTTTCACTGATCATGCGAAAAGTCCTATACCAAGAGTCATAATTTTTTATATGGAATGTTTTCTGGTCATTTTCTATCATTTTCGTGTACCCCTATCTATGATGCTACTTAACACACTCAAATCTGGCAAGCCTCCGAATGTCGGAAAACACAAGCGTTTTGAGCAATTTAATCCACATTTAACGCATCCTCGTGTGCATTGCTTTGCCTATCAGAGACATAAAAATGACACATGCACATCATCAGAAATAACCTGAAGACCTCCATGTCAAAAATTATGGTTCTAGAGTTAGTATGTTTCGCTCCATGATTTCGCCTAACAAGCGACAACATAGAAAATTTCATTTGTGCCGAAAACTGCAATCTGCGTTCTATTGGATCAACATCTATTTTATTCTGTGAGTCTCATTTTCCGGCATCGTTTCCTGCAGAAACTCGCTCTGGCTGCCGAACAAAAATTGGCATGCAGTGATCTTCCATCCGCAAGCAGTGAATGCCACGTCAGCAATATTCGCAATATATTCGCAGCATATCAACAATATTCTCTGAGATACAACAAAAACCAGAACGTTTTTGAACGTGTGTGAAGTTAGCCGTACCAATATCCGTACCACATCGAAAATCGCGTGTGCCACTCTCAAAAACAGCATTTACACATAATTTTAGAGTGTGCCAGCTTGTGCCACCAGTAATTTTTCAAAATAATGCAGCAGTTTGCGAGAAATCGTCCATCAAAACTTCGAGGTGGTACGGATGTGAAGTTAGCCGTACCAATTTACAGAAAAAATCTTAAATCGCATCTTTATGAATTTTCAACCACATGGACGTCTAAAATAACACGTCTAAAGCATGTGCCACCCACTACTTTGTCAAAATTCACAATACTTACTGAGAAAATGGACAAAATGACCTCAAAGTGGTACGGATGTGAAGTTAGCCGTAGGCTACCACTTGTGAAAATCGCGTGTGCCACTCGAATCAACACACCGCATACACTTATTGGGAGTGTGCCAGCTTGTGCCACCCCTCAGACAGCCCCAACTCTGCGTAGAATCCACACAAATGCGGATTTTCCTCCGCAGCCACGCCCACAGCCCATCCGTACCACTTGTGAAAATCGCGTGTGCCACTCGAATCAACACACCGCATACACTTATTGGGTACACTCTGTAAATTGGTACGGCTAACTTCACATCCGTACCACCTCGAAGTTTTGATGGACGATTTCTCGCAAACTGCTGCATTATTTTGAAAAATTACTGGTGGCACAAGCTGGCACACTCTAAAATTATGTGTAAATGCTGTTTTTGAGAGTGGCACACGCGATTTTCGATGTGGTACGGATATTGGTACGGCTAACTTCACACACATAGATTTTGAACGCTTTAGGTAGACAAATCGAAACATCAAAAGACCATAGCTCAAAGCGCTTTACCTGAGCAGCGCAAAATGGCAAGAATTGGCTGAATGGTTCTCGCAGTCAACCCGTTTACACGTGTACAGGTTGACTGGGCTGTCATCAAAAATAGCATTTGCAATAATATCATGTTCTACAATATTTTTATTGTTCATGAAAATCGTTCTTTTGGTTGCCATCTCAACGATACGATTTTCTCGTTGAACAATATTTCGTTGAGAAAATCGTGGGCTAATGTGAACAATAGCCACAGTCCCAGGTAGCAAAATTGCCCACAAATATAATTGAATTATCGCGCTTACTTAATGCGTTTCACACGTCTTATTATGACCTTCTCTACATTTTCACCGGTTTCAGGCAAGGGCCTTGAACATCCGAAGTCCTCTATCTCGTAGTGCTAAGAGAACATATTGATAATAGACATCGGCCATAGAAATTGATGCTGATAAATGCTCCATAATTTTAAGATTGATAATATCCAGCTTTAAAATTGAAGTCATACATCTTTATCTAACAGTGACGTTCTTCTAACGGCGGTCACAATTGTGACGTGTTGTTTATTCATTGATAATAATTGCCTTGACAACTGATGTGCGGTGGTGAAGGTTTGAGTCGAGTAAGTGGCTCGTAGTTCAGTTGGTTAGAGTACAAGTCTAGTTAACCTTGGTCGTAGGTTCGAATCCCACCAGCCTCACATCTTTTGCATGGCAATTAGATATATCGTCTATTTAATTTCATTGTTGTTAATTGTATACTCAGATTTTCTTGCAGACCACAAATTGTGGTCACATATACTTTGAGATTGCAAAATAACTTATCCTGTTATAGGGTTAACGGAAGCAGCTTCTTAGGACGCAGGTTGACGTTTTAGCGAAAAAAAGTTTCTAGGTTTTCACTGATCATGCGAAAAGTCCTATGCCCAAGAGTCATAATTTTTTACAATTTTTTTAGAATTTGTTTTACATTAATAAAATACATTAAGTACATTTTTTTGCAATTTTCTACTCCTCTGATTTCTTCACATGCATCTGAAAACATCTCAGTCTTAATGTTTTTTCCACCTATTTTTCTCGAAAATTGCCGATTTTCGAATGGCACCAAATTCATTACCGATAAAGCCCGAAACATCACATGCTTGTAAAAGACTTACCAAGACTATTCAAGTTGGACTAAAGTAAATCAACCGTACAAAATCAGCACATTTCTCTATCGCAGTCTATTGACAATCAAACTATGCTTAAACTTCTAAAACATAAAATAAGTGCAGCTTAATGAAACGATATTGACGAATTTCTTTTGAGTTATCGTGAATGCAAACATATACATCTACACGCACCACTGATTTGAATCTAGATCAATCATTTTTCTGCCACTCTTCAATTTTCCTCTAATTTTCTGATAATCTTCATCTTTTTCCTCTTATTTTGAATTTGGATGGACTCTTTATTCCTTTTTTTGCTGGTTTTGTGAACTTCTTTGCTTGTTTATTCTTCGGTTTTATGAATTTCTTTTGATTGTTTCTTTGCTGACTTTGCTGTTTTGTGACTGCAGTTGATGGTGATTTTCTTGTAAATACTGATTTTAGTTTGGATAAATTGAATTGTGTCGCTGGTTTTTTGTTTGACTGTGGCTTTTGTGCCGGTGGCCTGTATGGTGGTGGCCTCTGTACCGGTGGCCTGTATGGTGGTGATCTTCTTGTTAATATTGATTTTAGTTTGGATAAATTGGATTGTGTCACTAGTTTTTTGTTTGACTGTGGCCTTTGTACCGGTGGCCTGTATGGTGGTGGCCTTTGTACCGGTGGCGTGTATGGTGGTGGCCTTTGTACCGGTGGCGTGTATGGTGGTGACCTTTGTACCGTGGCTTCTGGTGATCCCCTGTATGGTTGCTGCTCTTCTGGTGATCCCCCGTATGGTTGCTGCTCTTCTGGTGATCCCCCGTATGGTTGCTGCTCTTCTGGTGATCCCCCGGATGGTTGCTGCTCTTCTGGTGATCCGCCGTATGGTTGCTGCTCTTCTGGTGATCCCCCGTATGGTTGCTGCTCTTCTGGTGATCCCACGTATGGTTGCTGCTCTTCTGGTGATCCGCCGTATGGTTGCTGCTCTTCTGGTGATCCCCCGTATGGTTGTTGCTCTTCTGGTGATCCGCCATATGGTTGGGGCGCCTCTGGTGATTCGCCATATGGTTGGGGCGCTTCTGGTGATTCGCCATATTGTGATGACTCATCTGATTGTGGCCCTCCCTGTGACCCATCATCTTGCTCTTGCGGTTCTGCCGCAGGGTATTCTGACTGGTCTTCGTCGTACTGACGTTTGACAATTTCTTGACCTGAACGTTTGTCATAAATCACGCTTAAATGACGTGTAAATCCACGTTGTGCAATAGTGGCCAAGATAATTAGAAGCAGGATGTTTGAATCCTTCATCTGAAAAAATATAATGGCATCTATTATAATTATCATAAATTTCGCTTATCTAATATCTAGCATTAAATCTGTTATACTTAACATTTATGGTAGATAGCTCATCAAATTACATTATGTGAGCATATACATTCATATAAACAATGTGGTAACGTGTGGCAAACAGCATGCATGTGATTTGAAGAGATCTCTTTATTCAGCGTTAAGAGATGTGATTTAAGAATAGAGAGGTAAATTTTTCAAATCTATCGATGTGAATAATTTTGGTTTGTTCATAAATTTAATTGGGAAACCAAGTGCAGACGATGTTAATTATTTTATATGCTACATTAAATCAGGTCTCCTCCTAGGCCACCATCAGAAGCACAGAATCTATAAATTAATGCACGTTTGAGATTTTTCAGAATTTATGTTACATTATTTCTATGATTCCTGAGTAGATTGAAAGTATGCACTAACCTACAGAGATAGACAAACATTTTGGCATGTCAATACCTACAAAAATGGAGCATAGCGGTAGAGTGACTTAAGTTACAATGGAAAAATGCTGAAAAATGTTTTTAACTTCTATTGTACATGAGGAAATTCAAAGAAGGCATCTTGTTCGTCTTTATTGTTGACTTATAGTTTTAGTTTTTTATGTAAAGTGCTTCTCGTATTATGTTGCAGCTGTCAGATGTAAGAATTTTGACTGAAATGTCAGTGGTACTGCAAGAACGCAGATGTTTGAATACAAAGCTGGATTTTATTTTGGTTTATTTTGCCTTATATGTTTTGCTTATCAACAGTTGACCAGACCATTTTCAAAAATTTTGCATATCGAAATGAATCTGAGACTGCAATTGAGCTATTTGTGAATGACAGCAAAAGCAATATCCACAACGAGTTTATACTATCAATCAGGCATTTTTACGATTCTTAACGATAATGTGGTAGTATAGCTCAGTTGGTTGAAGGCCGCACATCGGCATGGAAGTGAAAAGGTCTGGGATTCGGGTAGCCGAGATGCATTTAGTAACTACACATCGAATCGTGCGCATAGTCTACGGAAACATTGTTTTATGAACAAAGTCCAGCATTTAAGGAGTCACTATTGGACATTACAACAGTCACACGGACTTTTAGCGAAGTGCAGGAACCATTTTTGACAATTCTTTGCCAATTAATTCATCACGGTGCACTCCGCCGTACCAATTGGCGGTGCAATATTTCTCATGTTGTTTGCGTTGCGGTACAACCACTGCAAATGCAGGATTGTAGTGTCAGCTGCAGCTTGCGAACTTTAAAGATATCACAATCCACAGATATGCAAGCTTTTTTCTGTTTTTAATCTCGGCGACGACCCAATCCACTGCTTGTTAATGGTCATTCAATTGCTCAGTTACCGTAAAAAGAGAGCAACTTGGAACGAGAATGTAATCGGACCATGTTTATAATGGGCATTCATACATTATAGAATATCTTGGAACAACATTTTCAGATGATTAAATTGATAGAGAAAAACGAAAATACGTTTAGATTGGTAGGTGATATGAATCCACATAAGCCGATTTCCGTGGCAAATAGTCACATATCAAAAGGTGTTACTGGATGTAGTACAGCCAAATGAGTGAATTGTATTAATGAAAATTTACATGAGTGATCAAGTAGTACTTCCAAAAGACCAATCTCGGGACGCATTTTTATTAAAGTTGCGAGCTTCCGAGCGCTTCGCTCGTCTTCAGGCAGGCAGAGGTAAAAGTGAAATCAGAGGACAGCGCCATTCAATCACATTGCCAAGAGTAAAATTCACTTTTACTGCATGATATAATAGTTGACACAAAGACATTACTCAATTGCTCTATACAAAAATTCTATGTTATACATACTACTATCAAACTGAATAGTAGCATTAGAACTAAGTGAGAAATAAGAAAAAGTTACGGCAGCAAGAAAGTTTAATACTGATGAAGTAGTCACTGTAGGATAGACTTCCATCTTTGATCCACCAAATATCCCTTATCACGATTGAACGTCTCATTGGTCATAATGTGCAGGCCTTCTTTGATGATTCTTCTCTTCCAGTTTTGCTCGACATCAATAACTCGGAAGCTTTGCAATCAGTGAGCATTGTCATACAGCGAATCACAGGCCAAACTTTCAAAGCTTCCGAGTTATTGATGTCGAGGAAAACTGGAAGAGAAGAATCATCAAAGAAGGCCTGCACATTATGACCAATGAGACGTTCAATCGTGATAAGGGATATTTGGTGGATCAAAGATGGAAGTCTATCCTACAGTGACTACTTCATCAGTATTAAACTTTCTTGCTGCCGTAACTTTTTCTTATTTCTCACTTAGTTCTAATGCTACTATTCAGTTTGATAGTAGTATGTATAACATAGAATTTTTGTATAGAGCAATTGAGTAATGTCTTTGTGTCAACTATTATATCATGCAGTAAAAGTGAATTTTACTCTTGGCAATGTGATTGAATGGCGCTGTCTTCTGATTTCACTTTTACCTCTGCCTGCCTGAAGACGAGCGAAGCGCTCGGAAGCTCGCAACTTTAATAAAAATGCGTCCCGAGATTGGTCTTTTGGAAGTACTAATTCATTGCAATTGTATGGATCTCGGTGAAGAGGGAGTATTTCACATTACATGAGTGAGCTAGATTTACTTGACACAGACCCACGGAAGAACACCTGAGAGGAATAAAATCCTATCAACTAAAAGACATAAATCAACTGCTACTGATAATTCTAAAAAGTAGACGAATAGAAAAAATAGAAAACGAAAAGTAAATAAAAGCAGAGTAATCGGCAAATTCACCCGACCTACGTAGTGCGCAAATTTATGTGGCGGCCCAACCACCGGAAAAGGAGGATAAAGGAGTGGGAGATTGAGAATGATCATGCCCGTCAGGAAGGACACCAAGTGAATTATTGAAGCATACCTAGAGCCCAAGCGGAATTTGCATAAAAATGTCTGTTGAATTTCAGTTTGGCTTGCTTTTGTCATTATCATATTCATTATTGTAAAATATAGCATGATTGCGAGGTGTGTCAGAAATATTGCGTGATATTTCACAACATTCTCACTTACATTGAAACCTTAATATTAGGCTTAATCACATACAAAATGTCCATACTTGGCTTGATCATCAAACTATAGGTCCATTCCTATTCTGATCAAGTCTGCTGTACAGAGATCAGCTCATAAATCAATTGCAAGTTAAGTGGTTTATAATGGTCAGTTGCTATTTTGCATTTTAGATCACTTCCTGTATCAGTTAAACAGGATATAATATTCCCTATGCGTCTGTCAATTACCTACTGAAGCTGTCGATGCGCTACATAGTATGGCTAATGAGCAAGCAGGTTGAGTAAGATAAGGAAGATTGATTTCACTGATTAACTTCCACTGAATGATGTGATCCAATTTGCAACTGACTCTCAAGACCCGTGTATGTAGTTTCCCCTTACTTTTCCCGGTGCACCCCTTACTCCCTGCTTTGACGTGTACACTGCTAGGGAAAATGGTCCATATTAAGGGTACAAAAGGGTCCGCATAACAATGGTCCGAAATTCATCAGACACATTTTCTGAATTGAATATATTCTTTTCAAATGATTTGTCAAGATATGACAAGAAAAAACTAATTGTGTAGAGTAATGCAAAGAAAAATTGCTAGAAAGATGCACTTCTGAATAAAATTTAGATAAGGTCCTTATTTAATAGTCTGTAGTCTGAGAAATTTAAAGATTGTGAGACGCAAGCAGTTAAAAATGTTTGACAGAAGTGTGCATGTTAAATGTTTTTGCTCCATTTTATCGCTACATCAGGGATGACCGCTTTCTTTCCACAACATCGATAATTTCTTGCACTTCACTATGTGATCAATTTTCTAGGAGCGATAAAGTCTCATACGTTTCCTTTGGTGTGAGTTACCTATCTTCTCACTTATTTATGTGTAATTTCATCACTCCCAGAACTTAATCCTTCCTTACTTCATGTTTAAAAATTTGCTTTGTGCTGCTTTTTTGATTATATGTGCTCTTCGTTACTTTGCATATACTCATTGCTTGGTATTCGCGATTTGCATCAATTAGAATACTTTCAATATTTCGTCCGTTTTTGGTATATTTCATTATACACGGGGAATGGGATAGTAGCTTTTTATTCGCGGAGACTGGAACATGGCCTAGCACAATTAAAATCTGGCAATCATAGCATGATTTTCGTGTTTTGATTATAAATGTGGAGGCGATTTACATAGGATTTATTATAACATTTATACTTTTTAACTTTGGAATTTTTTATAACTTTTCATAGAAGTATCTACACTTCAAGATTGATCGCTTTAATTACTATAAGAGCAGCACGCGGAATAAATTAATTGTCTGAAGTATGAGAAATTGAAGGATTAAGGCAGCTGTCGGTTTCATGTTTTTGCTGTACTTCATTGCTGCATCAGGGATTAATAACTTTTTCACCTATTTATGTGCAATTGTATCTGAAGTATATTTTTCATCACTCTGAGAACCTTCTTCAAAATTCTCCCGCATGAATTAAGAATCTTGAAATCTTTACATCTTCTTGTGCTGATTACAATTGAAACATCTGAAACAACTTTATCCCGACTATAGAGAGCAAACTAAAAGAAGTCACATTAATTACCACAAAATCACAAGCGCCCGATCCATGTTTTGTTTACTGTGTTTGTGTGACATGACCAAGACTTGACTTCATACATTTGCATTCTCACCCGCAAACAGACTTCACTTTCAACTCGTGTTGATGATGTAAACACCGCGATTCATTCCATTCCTACACAATGGCATTCACACATTGCATACAGCCATGATTTGTAGGAGTGCAATAAGCAACGAAAAAAGCTCGCCGTGCGATAACCAATCCACTAGTTGATTGTCGCACGGGAGCTCTTGTTATCGTTCGCTGTGCGATAAGTATATACTACAGCACGCACGCATCTCTCACTGGCTCTGGTGTCCCCTGCTGACAGCTTATTGTTTGCCATTTCCAATAGCAAGCGATACACGAATTATCGATTCGAGAAGGAGCAAGTTGTCTTATCGCACAGCAAACGATAACAAGAGCTCCCGTGCGACAACCAACTAGTGGATTGGTTATCACACAGCGAACTTTTTTTGGTTGCTTATTGCACTCCTCCAAATCATGGCTGTATGCAATGTGTGAATGCCATTGTGTAGGAATGGAATGAATCGCGGTGTTTACATCATCAACACGAGTTGAAAGTGAAGTCTGTTTGCGGATGAGAATGCAAATGTATGAAGTCAAGTCTTGGTCATGTCACACAAACACAGTAAACAAAACATGGATCGGGCGCTTGTGATTTTGTGGTAATTCGTTTTGTGGATCGTTTGGGAAAGCCGAATTTCGGACAGCAACCCACTCGTCGTAAACGTGGGTTGCGAATGTATTAGCCCTTCGAGTATTTACAGGCTTCTGTCTCCGAATAACCGACTCAATTTCTTGAGTGCCGACAAAAGTAAAACGCTCCATACTGCACAGTAAGATGCAAGATGATGTGCTTAATTCTGGAGGGCGATTTTTAAAGAGAGTTCTTGGACTGATATAAAATTACACACAAACAAGTGAGAAGATAGATAATTGACACCAAAGGAAAAGGGCGAGACTTTATCGCTCCTAGAAAATTGATCACATAGTGAAGTGGAAGAAATTATCGATGTTGTGGAAAGAAAGTGGTCAGCTCTGATGTAGCGATAGAATGGAACAAAAACATGGAACATGCACACTTCTGTCAAATTCTTTGACCACTTTCGTTTCACAATGTTTAAATTTCTCAGACTCCAGACTATTAATTGATGCCGCGCAGGCCCCTGTTGTTATTAAAAGAATGAAAGCGATCAATCATGAAGTGTAGAGATAATATAAAAGCAAGGAAAACAGACACCAATGAAAATCTAAAAGCATTTGATTCTAATCATCTTCTCTCAATTCTCGGACTGCAAACTCCTAATTAATTATCCACATGTCGCTGTCACTCATATCAGCGAAATAATTACTCCGGCTTTCTATTCCACAGCGGTATGACGCGTGCTCCTCATAACACGTTCCATAAAACGTCCCTAAAATCACATTTAGAAATTACAGTAAAATCGAAGTGATTTAAACGAACAATCAATAACGTTTTATGTTTGACGGTTAGTCCTCATGTGGAGATCATCTAAAATAAAAGCAAAGCACTAAGAGACAACTTAGTGAAATTCTAACTACATATTTAACTTCTCATATTCTCTTGAATCTCTCCGTGTCTCTGTCAACTACACGAGTGAAATGTCCAGTCCGCGTTTCAATGCCAGAGCGGTCTGAAGCGTGCTGCACGTGTGCTGCACATGTGCTCACACAAGAAAAAGGGAAGATTTGTGTGACACCGTGCACAGAAAGCAGTGCCGATAAGTTAGTTATCGCACTGGAAGCCAGTCTCGCGCTACGCGCTCGACTGTTGCTCCCAGTGCAATAACTATTACTAATTGTGAATTGCCATTTCGACATTGAGGTTGCATACAATTCCTCCTTTCTAGGAAACCGAAGCGCGCGCAGATGAATCTAATTCTGTGGGTCGACTACTTTCTACTGACCTTCAATTCAGATACCTTCCCATACCGTACTAACTCCTTTCTTCACTTTCCACCACTTTACCAAGAGGAAATTTGTCTTATAGTCTGGCCGCCAGAACGAGTTTCTGCAGGGAATGAGGCCGAAAGTGAGACCTTCACAGAATGATGTGCACCCTATGCCTACTACGAATCTGCACGTCTGCCGAGTTATAGTGAGTTCCTCCTCTTGTCAGACAGGATCAAAGAAAAACACATGTAAATCCAATGGGATGCAGATTGCAGTTTTTTGGTTAAAATGAAAATTTGTAAAATTTCTCTGAATAAACGAAAAGTACTAACCCTAGAGTACTAAGCGAAAAGATGTTCATGCAAACATGTTTATAAAGCTAAACTCATTTAGATTTGGCGAGCCTCTTAATGTCGGCAAACACCAACATGTTGGCCCACTTCATCCACATTGAACCACATTCTCACGTACGTTGCCGATCAAATGCATGATAATAGCACATGCACATCATAGGAAATGACCTGAAGACATACCATGCCAAAAATTATGACTCTAGGCTTTGCAATTTTTGTTTAATCAGAGAAAATAAAGAAAATTTCATTTTAACCAAAAAATGCAATCTGCGTCCCATTGGATTTGCCTGTGTTTTTCTTTGATCCTGCTGACAAGAAGAGGAACTCACTAGAACCCGGCAGACGTGCAGATTCGTAGTAGGCATAGGGTGCACATCATTCTGTGAAGGTCTCACTTTCGGCCTCGTTCCATGCAGAAACTCGTTCTGGCTGCCAAACTATTACAATTACACGGTTGATTTGTCAATTCATATAAAATGCTTTCCAAAATGTTAACAACCAACATTACCAAAGATGACAACTGTTTATTTTTCAAATATTTTTTCCATTTCCAATAATCATTTGATAATTATGTACTTTATCCATAATAATACATGTATGAGCCTTAGATGACTTTGTCTGCATTCCAAATTTCAAAGAAGGTATTTTGTCATCTGTGGAATATGCTCACAACACTACTGATAAGTTCATTGGACCCGTTTTCTCTTTTGTGCCTCTAATACGCACCCATCCAGAATACGGACTGCATTTGTTGCTTCGGACCTTCATTTTTCCCATTTAATCATGAAGTGTAGAGATAATGGAAAAGCAAGGAAACTAGACACTTCAATGAAAATCTAAGTGTTTGATTCTAATCATCTTCTCTCAATTCTCGGACTGCAAACTCCCAATTAATTATCCACATGTCGCTGTCACTCATATTAGAGAAATGATTACTCCGGGTTTCTGTTCCACAGCGGTATGACGCGTGCTCCTCATAACACGTTCCATAAAACATCCCTAAAATCACACTTAGAAATTACAGTAAAATCGAAGTGATTTAAACGAACAATCAATAACGTTTTATGTTTGACGGTTAGTCCTCATATAGAGATCATCTAAAATAAAAGCAAGGCACTAAGATACAACTTAGTGAAATTCTGACTATATATTTAACTTCTCATCTTCTCTTGAATCTCTTCGTGTCTCTGTCAACTACACGAGAGAAATGTCCAGTTCGGGCTTCAATGCCAGAGCGGTCTGAAGCGTGTTGCACGTGTGCTACACATGTGCTCACACATGGCTCACACAAGAAAAAGGGAAGATTTGTGTGACACCGTGCACAGAAAGCAGTGCCGATAAGTTAGTTATCGCACTGGAAGCCAGTCTCGCGCTACGCGCTCGACTGTTGCTCCCAGTGCAATAACTATTACTTCGCACACACCAAAACACACATCCATGTCTTGGATTCGATTCAATGTATGCACTATGCAGTGAGCAGTGCCGAGGAGAGGATGTGAAATCATCAAGTGAACTAATTTTCGTACGCCTGCTACTTTCTTTAATAATGATCGGAAGGGCCAACATTATGGAGAAAACTTGTGGGCAATGATCTGAAGTCTTCGAATCTGAAGGAAATTTGGCAATCGAAGCACGAAGCTGGAACTCACATTAATCCGCAAGCGACGCACGACATTTTTTCCTATCTCTGAAAGGTATAAGGAATTCCTTCTTGCCCACTTAATAGGTTCCTCTATGTGCCATCCATTTCGTATTAATCACACTTCTAGCAAACCGAAGGAGATAAACAAAATATTTAATCCTGTGAATCGACCATTTAACCGGCCCATCAATCTTTCAATCATTTTACCCTATAAGTCACTGTGTGGACGCCCCTCGGACCTTTGAAATGGACCCATAGTAATAAGGACCCTTACTAAATACGGACCACATAGTCCACATATAGTGACTCTCCGGACCTATGTATGCAGATCCTTTCGTACCTTCAATACAAACCATTTTGCTTAGGAGTGTACCCAAGGGTGACAGGTGCACAACAACGGTAGAAGCAGTGATTATCAAATCTGATTTTAAATTTTTCAATTTTATTTAATTTTAATTCACACAATTTTAATTTGTGTCTGTTATAATCTATTTTGATGTATTTCTTCGATCATGAATTCAGCTATTAGTACATGTAAATAATATGTAATATAATAATGTCAGCTGCCGGCTTTCTATGTACATTCACCTACCAATGGTTTGTGCATAGAAAGCAACACGAACTAGCTATTTGCATTCGTGTTTGCAAGCTCAAATTTTTGAACCCGAGCTCTGAGAACAAGATTTGAATTATTTCATTAATTGTAGATGTCTGGAAGTCGGATGACGATTTATCGGCATCTGATTTACTGATTCTCTACAATAGGGTATACTACACTGATGACGGCAAACGTTTGTAGTTCCCGTAATGATTTAAGTCAGATTTTGTTCTCACCTCTTGAATGTAAATAATGTATGCACTTTCTTGGTCACAACTGTAAGCACAAGCAGTGGCGACATCAGCGTATGGTCAGAGAACAGTTACAAATGAGCTGCATCATTTATCGTTACTATGATCATAATGATTTCATCTGTGAAATGAAGATTGTATAGCAAATTCCTCCTTATTTTGATAATGCTACAGGCTATACTATTGATGCTCTAGGAGACACGTGCACGCACGCATTACATTTTGTAACTAGAAGCAGGCTTTGACCGTGCAATTTCAATTAGAATACAAATCTGAGAAATGGAAACCGGATCTAAAAAATCCAAATAAAAAAAATTATGCATATTGAGCATGCCTATGCGGACAGCATGTCCTACAGTACATCCTACACACGCTAGGCTACATAAAAGAGCTACGTTGCATGACATTAATAGGGACTAAAAAGTATCACCGAAATGAATACATCGGAAATGTTTTGGTATTACCATACTTCAAATTTAAGCTGTTTTGAACCAACATTGTGCGCTAGTCTGAGAATGGTCTTATAAATTTGTCACCAGACTGGTGCCTTCTTTATACTGAATTATGTTTAAGTTGATAAACAGTCTAGCTTCTTTCAATGGAAAATCCTCAATGTGGAGAGCAGAATAGCTTATGATGTTCTGCTATTTTTATTGAATAGTTCCAAAATTTTTGAAAGGGCGATGCATTTCCTTCATGGTCATGTCAGTGTATCTGCCCGAATTGCATCGCACTCACAATAATTTTGGAATTATTCCATAAAAATAGCGGAACATTAGAAGCTATTCTTCTCTCCACATTATAGATGTAATTTCTTCATGACATTATGACTTTCCAACAGCTGCAAGTCGAGTTTTTGACGGCTACCAACGCCCAAATATAACTTAACACCTTTGTTGACAAATTCACGACATGTATCCTATTGTAATATCCATATATCGGTAAATAGAAAACAGGCAATTAAGATTATATTAAGGCAATATATTTGTAATTCCGAACAGAAACGCCTAATTCCTTTACAATTCAAGTAATAATTTCACCATTCGAAGGAGAAATTACTTTTGAGAATATATTGCAATCTGAATATTCTTTGCCACATACACTGCTTAGCAACGTGAACAGGTTATGAATTGAAGTAAAAATGATGGTATTTCACAGTAATTCATGTGAGCCAATACAGCATGATTTAATCGTCGTTTCGTTGATTTTTTAGTTTCTCTCACAAACAACTTTTATTTCCCCAATTTTCTTATTTTCCGTTTATGCTTCTTTTTCCACTTCTTCAGCTTCTTCAGCTTCTTCTTCAATTTCTTCTTCTTCTTCCTCGATTTCTTCTTTTTCTTTCGTCTCTTTCTCTGTTTCCTTTGCCTTTTCCTTGCCTTTCTTTCTTCTTTGCTCTCATTTTCCGAGTCTCCCCGATCCAAAACATCCCCATATCCGCCGTATTCTGATTCGTCGTATTCTGATTCGTCGTATTCTGGTTCGTAGTCCCCTTCAGAATCGTCTTCTTCGTTGTATTGCCGTTTGACCACATCGCTTATCTTTTCATTGTTGAGAGGTCGTGTCCATCCAGGTTTTGCAATACTGACCACGAGGATCATGGCAAAAATTGCCTTGATTGCAGTCATTTGCTGAAAGAGAAATTTGAGTTGCAGATATTTCAGCAAGCATTTGTGAAACGGAATGAACATCATGTGAAGAATTTGAATTTCCTAATATCCTCTACTTGTGAAGTAATAAAACATACAGAGGAGTTCATCGTTGTGCAGAAAACATAGCTATGAATAGAAATATCGGCGTAATGCAGCGAAGTTTCAAAATCCGTAAATTGTTTGATTCTTGTATGTCAAGGCAATATAAACAAAGCTAATGCACTAGCAGAAATATCGCCTTTCCAATTGCTGTGTGGTCTATCTCCAGCAGTAATGCACGATACCCCGAAGGTCTTTCATCTGTATTGTTTGATTAATTATCATTTTTCTGTTCAGTTACTTTCAGCCTTCTCTAGGGTTGGCTTGGTCTCTCGACTTCATCGAATATGAATACAAGTGACGAATAGGGAAGGCCCATTGCATTGAATTTAGGTGCGAATAGGCAGTCGCGGACCAAACCGGTGGTGTGCTTCAAAGGTTGAGATCGTGTAAATCCGCGTTGTAATCACCCTTGCCGTGCTCGGAATGTTTGCGGTGTATAAGGAATTCTTATTGGATGGAAGATTGAGTGAACTATTGGAATATCGTCTAAACTGTTTCGTCGAAATCGGAATCTTCCAAAATAAATGCTTGCTCGACTTGGCAACGTAGTGGCAACGCAGTTGAGATTTTCTGGATAGTGAGATTTTCGAAAAAGTAATTAGAGTATTTTTCATCGGCCCTGCAACACCATGGAATTGGTCTTTGTCAATGGTGCTCATTTTTTTATTGCACGTCGGAAGGGTTGAGTTGTCATTCACAAATAATAACTTTTTTCTTGCTTTAATAAAAACAAAAATTCGAGATTGTTTCTTCTCTTGACATCAAAATGAAAATTTCGCATTCACGTACTTTAAATCACAATAAAATTTGTCAGAAATTTTTCTAAGATCTGAGAAATATTTTCAATGGCAGAGACATAAACTATCCATAATATTTCAATTTGACGCAGATAGACAGGAAAAATGTTTTCCAGGGCTGAAATTTCTTGCGTCCATCACACCGACTGGCGCGGTGGCCCAACCAGAGGAAACGGAAAAAATTTTATAGGAGTTGAGATTGATTATGATCATGTCTATTTGGAGAAAGAGATGAAACATAACGAACCTTGATGATTATAAAGTAGAGGAGCGCAAGTTAATGTGAGAGTGAAGCTTGAGTACACCACCTGAGTTGGGCTCAGATATTTGTAAAAAAGTTTCTTCGAACCCACTAAATAATATAGGATCGTAGCGGTCTTGTCACGATGAATCGGCGGCGTCCCAACACCGACGAGTAGCAGGTCGCGCAAATGCCACTAATTAATTTATTTAGTTTAACTTATCAAGAGGATAAAAAGTAATTGGTATATAGGACCTCCGCACCTGATGCAGCGGCTCTGTTTCCTCCGTATCTGATTCCCAGCCTTCCCCTTATCTATATAACCACTACAGGACCCTACCGCTTCTTTCTGTCACAAGTCTCCTGACATATAAATATTAGCTGCAATGACAAAAGTGTCAATCATTTAGATTATTTTTTACAAATAAGTTTTGGTACAAAAATATAAGAATATTTTTTTGTTATCACTGTAGGCATTATCACTCTCTTCTGCAAAGCGTTCGTTGTCGAAATCCGGACAAGTTAGTGGGAGAAAATCACATATTTGCTTATATAAATCACTGCACATATGAATCACTCTCTTATCAGATTTCACTCGTTTTTCTGCAATCTTGCAATCGATTCCTCCGATCATCATTTTTACTCATAGCACTGAACAATTAGAAATTTTTCTGTTTCACATTCGGAGGTTTCTTTAAAGAATCATTTCTGCAAACAACTAATGTAGAGCACCACAGGATTTGATATCGGAAAAGACACTTTTCATTTATGTAGTAGAAATCAGGAAACCAAGAATTTGTTATTTTTTAATGTTCTCTTTGTCCTATACGTTCATATATTTCAACCTCGTCTTTAGTCATCATTATAAGGAAGTCATGCACCTGAGTCCTAATTCAAAAGCTATATGTGTTATAAAAGTGCGTTAGAGAAAACTCCCCAAGTTTAGGTCGATGATTTCTTAAAAGTTAAGTAAAAAGTTTAACAGGTCAGACGGGCCTTCGGCGTCCAGCGCCTTCGAAACGGTCGATGGAATTACCATCGACCGTTTCGAAGGCGCTGGACGCCGAAGGCCCGTCTGACCTGTTAAACTTTTTACTTAACTTTTAAGAAATCATCGACCTAAACTTGGGGAGTTTTCTCTAACGCACTCTTGTTAATCAAAATGATCTCCCGACGACTGGTCAACTATGTATATGTGTTATACTTCGGTAATAACCGAATATGTGTCCTCCTCAATATTATTTTCATAAATTCTTCCTCTCCAATAAACTGAATCCTTCCATATAAACAACAAGAAAGATTTACTCGAAGATGAGCTTGCAACTTTATCCTGTTCCATGCCCATGAAGTGTATTTGAAGTAAGTTGATGGAATTAGATGTCAAAAGTCATACACAGCAATTGACATAGGAAGCAAAAAAATCGCTCTTGCAAAATGAAGATAATTGATTTTGTAAAGTGATTTTTACAGAATTGCATCTATGCGAGCATTAAGAGTAAAACACTAGTCAATGTGCAGAGATTACACTGTCTTTCTAGCTCTTAACAGACTTCACAAAATCTACATCATTTTTTGGCACTTATATTTAGTAGAATGAAAAGGAAAAAGTCACATTTATTCATGAAAACCGATCACGATAAAAATCTCATTTCTTGTATAGTGCATGCAAAGGATGAAGATTGTCTTTTTTAATGCCAAGTGAAAATTAATTCAAAATCAACTTGCGGGCGTTTAGGCAACGTGTGGGGTTGGGAATGGTAAGCTGGAATTGCGTTTCTCTTGGTCACTAATTTTGCAGCAACTAACCATTGTGTAGCAACGGGCCCAAAAAACTTCGAGTCGAAATGTATAAAAAAATAACGGGGCTATTAATTGCTTAAAAATTCAGATTCAAGACTAATTTTGATCCTGCCGGTTCCAAGTTGTCGTATATGCATAATGTCCATAGCATAGAGGTTTTTGAGCTGATTCAAGGGGAAAATTGTCAATGAATATCATATTATAACCCATTAAGGGAGTATTCAAATCAGTAATAATAATAATAATAGACTTTATTTACCCTCGAAAGCACAATAGGCAAGCCTTTTTTCAATGTGATTGAGCAAGTAACAGAATACATGATAAAAGGAAATACAACATATTGTACACATCATGTAGCGCGTCATACACAATCAATGAATTTAGAAAACTAATAATCGAAACACAATTTTTTGAAAGAAGTTAACGAATCACAATGTCTGATATGTAGTGGCAAATCATTGAAGAGAGAAGGGCCTTTACACGAGAAACTACTATGAGACAGAGCGGTTCGACCAAACGGAATATGAAGTTTCTTGTCATTTGAAGAACGAAGATCACGGGTAGGAAGGCGATACGATAACAGTTCCGCAATGTAGCGAGGAGCTAAATCGTTCAAGGCTCTGAAAACTAGAACACAAGTCCTGTATTTAACATACTCCTGAAGAGGGAGAAGATAAAACTTTTTGTATAAAGTCTTCCTAGACGCAGATATATTCGTCTTAGAATTCAAATCGAGGATAAGCCTCAAAGCCCTACAAACAAGTTTGTCAAAACGCTTTAGATCCGCAGAATTGGAAAAACCCCAGACAGTTGGACAATAGCCCAAATGAGGCAAAATGAAACACTTCACGAACTTGACTCGAGTATGATACGGCAAAAATGATTTAATGCACTGGAAAAGGAACAATTTTGGTCGTACTTTCTTACAAATACTATGAATATGATTTTTCCAGGAGAAATTGCTATCAATAGTAACACCCAAGGTTTTATGGGTATCAGTAGACTTAATATTGTTGCTACCTATTGATACATGCAAAGAATCCTCTACAAATCGCCTACGTTGGTAAGGCATCAGCGCCATGCAGGTTGTTTTGCAGTTGTTCACAGCGGGGTCGTTGGTAGAGCACCAATTTTGCAACAAAAAACATCTTTATTAAGATTATCGTTCAGCTGAGAAAATGAACCTGATGAAGAATGAAGAATGGTATCGAGTATCATAGTACCATCATTCATAGTAATATATTAATATATTACAATATTATTATAGTAGTATATTCATAGTAATTATAGTTATCATAGTTTTCATCATTCATTCACTCCCAATTATTGATTTCTTGGATCTTTTCGGTTAATGACATCACTTTTGCGTCTAAAACAGTCTTCCATACTTTTGTTTCCAATGTCACAATTATACTACGAGATTCCTCTTTAACTTTGAGCCAACTGAATTATAAACAACGATCGTGCGAAGGAGAGGCGAGTAATAAAGCGCAAAGTCGGAGTCGGAGCCGTCTGGAGCCGTAGTTGCAGGTCGGAGCCGACAGGAAATACTACGTCTCCGGCTTCGAGTTTTATATATATTAACCCTTTCATGCATACTGTACTCTCTTGAGGATACTTTGACCCACTATTTTGGGGTCAATGTTAACCCCGAAGTGAAAGAGAAGATCAATGCGCTTCTAATGACTCCTCTCCCGACTTCGCACGATCCCTAGAACGCCTGCAAATTGCATTTGAAAAATATTTTTATTTTTCAAAAAAGCTTTAATTTTGAAAATATTTTATGCATCAAATGGTTAAAAATTCAGTCACTGCAGGAAAAAGTGATATTTGACATTGTAGCTGAAGCGAATATAGGTATGTCATTATTGTAGGTTATTGTTGTAGACTTCCCAAAACCTGCTGACCTATCTCCTCTCAATACATAGCCTACTGCGAATCACCACCTTTAGATTGTGCTCCAGCCGAAAACGCAATTGTAGGGCATGCAAATTCCTCAAATTTGCCTCAAATTTAATGTACTTATTATTAAAGCACATCATTCATTCTTATTCAAAATTCCCTTAAGAAATATGCTTGTTTTATAGGTGTCTCATTTTCAATAAAATACCTAGAGGAAATATTAAAATACTTCTGAAGAAGTAGTTTTGATATAAAAGAATTTTAGTTCAATGTCGAAATATATTTCACTTGATTTTATGAATATTAGAGCCGTGACAGCTACGTGGTTGAATCATCTTATCTGACCGACAGAACGCGTTTCTGAAGGGAACGAGGATGACAATTAGACGTTGAGAGAATGCACTACACCCTATCCATGGTTGCTGTGATCCTGCGCGTCTGCCGACTTCTACCATGTTCCTGGTCTTATTAGTGCACATGCATGTCTAACAGCGTGAGGATTGAATCTTTAGAAAACTCTTTCACTGACTGATATACCTCTTTTCAATCAATGTTGCCTCACTCTGGAAGAATGAAACATTTGTTCTCGCCTCTTGTTGAGAGCTATGAACGGTGGTGGCATGGACTAAATCAGAGACTTCTATCAGTCCCATATAAATAGAGATGATTTTTATGGCTCCCTCTACGACTCATGATTCATAAAAATGTTTTAAGTGGGTAGCAAATTTTAGCATGATAGTCATTTTTCTCTCCTGCATGTGTTTATGCCGCCGATCAGTGATATGTGTGAAAATGTATTGAAAGACTTAGATATAAAACTTAATGTATCGAAAACTTAATCAAGGTTCTGTGTTTTACGATAAAATAACGATTTGATAAATCTAAATGTGTTTAGCTTCTTGAACAGTATGAACTGCATGACCTAGAATTGGTTCCACACGCCGTAGTGCTTCTCACGTAATCACAGAAAGCACAGACAAATGTCATTTCACCGACAGCCTCAGCCTGCTCCCATTGGATATAAATGTGCTTTCTGTGATCTTGTCTAACAAGAAGAGGTACCACGGAGACCTCCACAGATATGCAGTTTCGCAGTAGCCATCGGTGGTACATCATTCTGTGAAAGTCTCTTGTTCGGTTACGTGTTGGGGGCTCGACAATATGTCGAAGGGTCTTGGGTCGGAGCCGGAGCCGTGGTAGCTGGACCACGGCTCCGAAACCCTGCCTTCAAGTACGCACTGTCTTCAGCATCGTTTTCCCAAACAACCTTAAGCTTGAGTCGCTAAATGAAGACTAAATACGGAAATTATGCGATTTTTGTTGCTTCATCGGGCGTGAATTAACTAAAAGACCCGATGTCATTAGACAGAATTGCTATAGGAAATGGCTAGAAAATTTGCGCAAATATTATTATTAAAATATCAAAGACGCATCAATGGTCAACATATTCTAAAAATTCTACAGCACAGATGAAAAATTACTACACTAGTCCGACAACTTAACCTTTATCTGTAAATGCATTTTCATCGTGTAACATAAGGCAAAACTACATACAAAAGGTATGGTGAATCGGACACGCTTTGTACGAAATCGATATCATTGCTCAATGACAATCATAACATAATGCAAGGTATACTTTTATGCTAATAACGTTTATTTATCTGTTTGGAAGCTCCCCATGTCAGATATTTGACACATTAGTACAAAGCAAAATTAGCTAGTCTCGCGCGAGCGCTTTCGACGACCGTCGGCCACCATAATCATGCGCAAGAAGTCTTGCGCATGATTATGGTGGCCGACGGTCGTCGAAAGCGCTCGCGCGAGACTAGCTAATTTTGCTTTTCACTAATGTGTCAAATATCTGACATGCGGAGCTTCCAAACAGATAATCAGACTAACTCCCCAATATTCTCATCATTAATGATGTTTAGTTCCACACCATAACAGCAATGAATTGAACCTTCGGATCTACTAGGAATTACCATTATTTGGGCAAGATCTACCATGGAGTGAATCGGAAACCTAACTCACATATTATTTTTTGAGTTGGAAAGAGTCTGGTCTTAAAAGAGATATCAATTATTATGTTTTTTTAAAATGTAGGTACTAGATAATAATAATTCAGAAAAAATAATAATCAATATCTCTAAAAAACTGACTCTTTCCAACTCAAAAAATATTATGCCATGACTAGCCACGGAAATCTTCTCAGTAACTTAAATAACAAACAGTCCTAGGTAGCAAAAACTGATCAACCCCAGTATGTAGTTAAAAATAGCTTTTACTTAATGTTCTGCACACGCCCGAAAATGACGTTCTCTACATTTATAGCTCTTAAGGACTTAAAGTATCTCGAGTCCTCCATATCGCAGTGCCAACAGTACATACTGATCACAGACATCGACCATAGATAATGATGGATGTACCAATAGTCCAATAGCGGCAATAAGCACATTACTTAAATGCTTAATTAAGGATCATCTCCATTTGAGTGCAAAATATCGCTTCAGCTGTATTACGAGTGGTTGTCTAGGTAATTCATAGATTTAGAATTCGATTTGATATTTTGTTATGCCAGTAAATTCATACCTTTATGCATTAAGACTTGCCATATTTTGCAATGGATATTCATGCAAACATTCCAGATGCCAGATTCTACTTTCAGATATATTCATCTTCATTGCAAGCAGTTGTTTAAGTGACCCGTTTATGAAGAATTCGAGTTGATGTTTTACAATACCAGTAAATTCATAGCTTTAACGCACTAAAACTTGTCATATTTTGCCATGCACATTCCAACATCAGAGATTTAATTGGTCACGATCCTGCAATTGTTTGCGATATTACCTAATTGTGCATTGCATCTCGTTTGATCCTGAGCCAAACATCTACATGTAGACTTTCAGGAGCAATTCATTGACAGGGGCACCTTCGTTAATATTGGGGCAGAATTACGGCAGACACATTCGATTAAGGCACCCGATGGTGAAGTTTCGTGGCAGTACAAATTTATCTGACATGAATTTTAACATTGACAAGAAAGCTATTCATTTTATGCTTCATTACTCGCACAAAGAAAACAGCTGTGCTATCTAATTTGTTTTCTATTGATTTTTATTAACTCTCAGCTTTTATTGTCTCTCAGCTTCATCTATATACAGTATTTTGAAAATATGGAGAACCCAATTATGATTCTTTGAAAGCTATTATTATTTATTTATGCTTCTTTAGTTGCTATAGGCCTTATGTGCAACGATAAAGTGACATAGAAACAGAACTGAAATAAGGAAATAGTCTGTATTGAGTTGATGTAACAGTCTAATTGTAGATTTTCTACTGGAGCATTATTGCTGAATAATTTTGACAACTGTGTGCTTCAAAACAATAGATCGTTTTTAACAGAAAAGAAAGTTAGGATTGACAATAAGCCTTTACTGTCATTTTCCATGAAAAACATTTTTTTTGTCATTTTCCTTTACTGTAAAAATTCCGTTTTAAATTTTCCGACAATGATCTTCCATGCTTCGACCTTCCTTATTCTGTCGCGATATTCATGATTGTGGACGTTCCACAAACACGAATACAGTTCGTATTCACCGATCAGTTCATCGGTTAATGCTCTTGCCCATTCACATTTTGTTTGTGTCATTTCATTCTCACTCATCGTTGAACCAGCGATCATCGTTTTCACAAGATGTTTCGCTGAATTTTGTATAAATCTGTCGATGTCGATTTCAACAATCAATCAATCAATGATTCATTTTACTCGAGAAAGATGAGTCCCTTCTGCTGATGCTTTTATTTATTGACCGGTTGTCAAGCGGCCTAGCACCGATACACGACTGCAAAGTCGACAATTAAATTCCCACGCATGTCTGTGGTGAGGAATTTCAGGTTGATACTCCCAAAAGCAGGTGGAGTTTCTAGTATAGTGACAGTCAGAATAATCAATTCTGTCCTAGCAAAATGAAGCTGAAATTGATGTTAACTGTATGCACAATAGTGGGCAGTAGCAAAAGCAGAAAATATGCATGGATGAACTATGCATATTAGCACATCATTAGTAATTTAATGACAGGCGATAATGAAAAAAGCAAGAACAATTCCAGCCTCGAAGAAATCAGGTTTCTGTGTTCCGATCACGGTCGTGTCACGTGTGAGTGTTGGTAAAACTGTCAACTAAAAGTTGCGCCTCGTTCAACTACAGTGACACTTGTGGCAGCCACTTTTCAGAAAGTGTCAGGAGCCGTTTACACGTGCAATATTTTCACTGACACTCGGTTGCAGCAACTTTTAAAAATGTCAGCAATCCAGTGTCAGACGAGAGTGTCAGAAGCGTTTACACGTGCAATTTAGGTGGCAGCAATAAAGTTTCATGTGTAAACGCACCTTTAGATGTATTCCTGATAAAGAAGAAATTGAACCACAGAACGTTTTCTCAATAAATTTGAAACGGATGACGTTGACTATCACCATCAATATCTATAGCTGATTTCTATGATCAGTATGTTCTCTTGGCAATACGAGTCAAAGGGCTTCAAACACTTAAATTGCTTACCTGGTGCGGATGTAGAAAAAGTCACTATAAGACGTGTGCAGCACATTAAGTAAACGTTTGTATAATCAATAACATTTGAGGCGGGCAACTCTTTTCTACCTGGGACTGCTTAATAGTTTCTTAACGGGTGGTATGTTATTAATTTTTTAGACTATAGCTGCCTAATTTGTCACATCTATACTTTTGTGACCAATAATAGTGAACATACATTAAAAATTCACTAAAAAATCAATTGAACAACTACCATTAAATTCAACCTTTATAGTGACACATTACGTATATAAAATATCGCTTTTTTCGCACAGGTAAAAGTAGGCCTATAAAAATATTTGTTGAAAATCAATGATGCTAACTTGTGCAATTAAATTCGAATGATATAGTATTCTCAACATGTTTGGCAAAAAAGTCGGAATGCAGGCCTTTTATTCGGCAAATATTGCTATCTCATTCTCAATCATGAAGATGCCTCGTCTCTTTAGTTGACATTGATAAAAAGTAGAGTTTGACATCCCCGGAATCATGTTGTCAGATTGTCTCTCGAGGAATTACTGCAGAACTATATGTGATGGTCGGCTCTCGTCTCTTATGTTTTATTTTTGAATTTTCATGTTTAACCATCCGCAGATGTTAGCAGAATGTTCCATTCCAAACCTAATACTAAACGAATCGGTTGTTCACTGCTATATACGCAGTCTGTTACACGTGGTGGAAATTTAATGTTATAAGAATATCAATTAGCTATCGCTACAATAGCGATCGAAATGTCCTGAAGAGTTGTCAAATTCATCTTGTGTTATATATGATCATGTGAAAAAACATTATCAAACACCAAAATTTGACATTACAGCCATTTGAAACATTCATTTGAAAATTGATGCGTCATTTTCAAATTTTTGCTCATATCAAAGCCATTCGCATCTCACCCGTTAAGTACCGGTCAAGCAGCTTCACCTGCACTGCGCTAACAAGTTATTCGTCGCAATAAAATTTCATGCTTCCTGATGCCATCATTGTCATATAGATATTTTTTGTATATCCATTTCTGAATCATTTACAAGTGCTAATTCAATCATCCTAAAGTAAATTTCTCTTTTTGAATAGCTCCAGCAATTAAGTAATAGCATTTAGAAGATCACAATTAGATCACAATTTTGTGCATTTGAGATAAGACTGCGTCTTTATTGAATCATCGCTCGTTTTGATCAAAAGAAATTCAACTATGCTGAAAAAGCCACTTTTCGTCTTCAGTAAAACTGCTAAGCAAAATCGTTCAGTGAAATCGTTCAGTAAAACTGCTATAAGACTTGAAGCAAAGTAGTGTCTTTTATGTTTCAGATGCAAATTGATGTAGCTTTTACGCTCATTTGATCAGGTGCAATAATGTATGTACGTCGACTACTTTAGAGAGATGTGATGAATTGAGACATGTTTTGTGCATAAGTAGTTAGCTATTTCTACCCTTCACCGTTCAATTGTTTGAAAAGGTAAAGGGCAGTAAAGGTATGTAGAGAGAATTTATCGGTAAATTTCAGAAGCTGTGTAGCAAATAGAGTACTTATCTTAGCTACATGCAGTGTATTCTGAGTAGACGTGCCTCATACATGTTCCTAACTCTCTGGATTTCTACAAATCAGACCACTTACCGTGTCGTCAGCGTGCCGCTTGCTGTATTATATTTATTGACCGTTTGCCGTCAGTTGTACAACCGAATATTGAACTAAAATAAAACAGATTTCGATAATGCTCCTTAGAAGTGTCATTAAAATTGAATTATACTTACCTTCAAGACGTAGACGCTTTCCCCTAGCACATGCAACAGATTCAATTTTATGATGTGATACGACAATGATTTGTAGTGCACCGATGATATGTTGGTTAGTCAAGTGCACTTGTTATCGTGTTGCTACTAAAGAAATTTTGAAGAATTGACCGATTTTGAATAATGGTGACTCTTAATTCAAATTATTTGGAAATCTGTGAATTTCATATCGTATATCTATATTTCGAATTATGCAAACTTGCATAGCTTAGTGAAGTCGGATAAAATGGAATGCCGGTAATCGTCTAGAATAGTGCAATCGTGTCAGATATCTTCAATGCCATGCCAGAGATCTGTCTGACATAGATTCTGTAAACACAGCAAAACATGCATCCATACATATCTACATAGATGTCACTACTTAGACATAGACTTCTAAATTAAAATTAAAAGTCTTCTGATTAAATTTAGAAGTCTATGTTTCAGATATCCTGACCATGGATATCTAGATATTATGTATTAATCCAGATTTCCTTGCCCTGACCATAGACTTCTAAGCCCTGACCATGGACATCTATATACTATCTAGGGGATTGGACACGAAATACGGACCACGAGTGTTTGTTATTATGCATAGCCTACTATAGTGTTACTATTGTTATTGTTACTTACTGAATTCAATGGATACAGTATGCTTTATTTGGATTGAGAGGAAAGAAGTTTGACATACAAAACTACTTTATTTATTAGACATATGACTGCAGCGCCAGTCGAATAATGCATGCGATAATTTTGCACAGACTGTTCAATTCCTTTTTATTTTTAGAGATTGGACAAGTAAATTGGTAGAATTTAACAGTAATTGCTAATTAGTGCAATATATTTCTCCTACTATGACTAAATGGATTAACTAACCAGGGAATATTCTCAATTGTTCAATTCCTGTTGGATTCAGCACTTTCTTCGCAATTTTTTATGCCAGTCTTTTTTTTGTTTTCCTACCTCCTGACGGCAGACAGACTCGATATCATGAAAGGAAACGGAACAAAGATTCTCATTGTTGGATAAAAGATCTGTAGAAACTTCAAAATCACGCTTTTCAAGAAACTATCTTAAATGTTTTTGATGTTGTGTGTAGTGTCAAACAGAAGGCTCAGTGGTCTATCAGCATTGCATGGATGAGCGACCCTGACACGCAATCATTCGTCGGCCGTCATCAATCTAAAAACCTTCGATTGGCTGCCGTGATTATCTGTAATTACCGCATCTATTAGCAATCCAGCTCCTTCAAGAAAACGTGGCAGAAAGTTATTCTTTATCAATTCACCACTTATTCTGCAAATTAAGAGGAGGCAAACTACTTCTTCAAACGTTCCACAAATTGATTTCACCATGAAAACAAGGACCGTCTGAGCAGGTTTTAATGAATCCGATATCATTCTAATCAATTTACCACCGACGTATTCAATTATTTTGAAAACATGTACTTTGTCTAACATTGTAACTTGAAGTAACATTGTCTTTGGTATTGATTCAACTTTGATACTCTCAAAGAAATAAAGTTCCGCGAAGTCACAGAAGTATCAGCCTTCCATGGTTGCGAAAGTCGGGTAAGAATTTTAATGCTCGGAGCAGAAATGACTCGTGAATCACGACTGACTGATACCCAGAATTACTGGTTGCATGTGTCAAATAGCCAAAGACAGGTAAATCATTCGAATGGCGACATTGTTTTTTTTCTTGTCATCTTGTTTCAGTTGTTCTGACAATAAGGAGATTTTCTTGGTCCTATCACCATTACTCCGCTGAGTCTGCTCTCTTTCAACACTTTGTCTCTTTCTAAATATGAAATCGACTATGCATGATTTTGATAAATCCAAAAGATGGAATAATTGATTCATGGATTCTACTTTGACGGAAGCAATGATATTTTTGTACTTAACAAAATGAATTAGAGTACGGTATCGCATAGGAAATGCAAAGAGCAGAAATGTGCTTTCAGCTTTCTCCCAGGTCAAATGTTTGTCCCATTGAGAAATTCGATTGAACCAAATATTGAATCGCCAGCGTCTTTCGGAAATGACTGCATCGAATTAGAATTCGATAAAGCTGCATTAGTGCGGTTGTCGGACTTGCAATCAACAACACAACACGTATTCGGCATCGATATTCTGATATGACTGTCGTCGCTACACTGAACAGGATTATTTGAATCTGGATGACTTGCTTACTCAATTGACAGTCGTTTACTTCTTTGGTATTAGCTTTTCATTCCGTGTCCAATCCCTACTTTACCATATAGATATCCATGTCCTGACTTATCATATGAGATAAATGCAAATCAACGATTTTGTACATGCATTATTAGAAATCTATGAAGTTTGTGAAGAATAGAGGTCTCATAGAATAATGTATAGTTATCATTTTCTAAATATGTTCTATTACTGTAACCAGGGATGTCTATGAATAATATGATATAGATTTTTACAAGCTATATCATACAAAAAAAACAAAGGTCAAGAAGTCACAAAGTCAATGAGGGAAAGAGGTCAACTGAGCCGCCGAGATATAATTGCCTGGGCATTACAGCGCATCAGGCTATTGCCCAGACGCCCGTAGACCTCTCTGGTTGCAATTCTGAGAGGCATTTGCTGCTGTACAGATATGCGGACAGCCAGTCTTTTTAAGAACTCAGTTGCAGTGTCACCAAATTCTCCAAAGGCAGAAATTGCAAATGGGACACACAACCATTGAAGCCGATCACATTTATCACTATTGTGCTCCCTCTTTCGCTGTTCACCTGCAGCAACACATGATCCCACGGTTGTACTCGCACTATGTATGATTGTTGTTGCTTGCGGATGCACAGACGTAAGATCAAGTGCAGCTGGACGACCCAAATCCCACACAGGAAGTAGGATGTCCGCTGGACGCGAGAAGTCATCATCTTCACTAGCTCCTCTTTTAACTTGTGGGCGAAGGGAAGCAAGACGATAAAAATCAGCAAGGTCGTCTCTCAGCTTGTTATGCCTCATATTGATGTCTGGACCTCGGCGACAAGTCAAAGCGTGATATCCAACGCTGTCATGGTGTACATTAGGACACTTGGGGCACGTCGTGTCAGGTGAGAAAACATCCATCCCAAGCCACCACTTAACAAGAACAGACATCTCATTTGGTTGAAAGTTAAGATTCAGTCCAGCTGAGGGAAACACTTGTAACCAGCTTGATGAATGAGGAGCGGATACTGATAATAATCTGGCTTTATCCATCGTAGATGTGCTCTCTAACATAGACTCAAACTGCGATTTTTCGATGTGAGTTGAGAGTAATCTTTGACTCGTTGGCAGATCCCCTGAGTTTATGTTGATTTTATACTCCTCCTTAACTTGAGAGTTGCAATGAAGAATTGCATGCTCCATGTCGACATTCTTGTCCAGACAGGTTGACACTGATTTTGAAAATGATGCGCAGTCCAAATCCACCAAATTTCATCGACAACTGAGCCTGCATCCAAGCCACCTGTGTAGTCTCGATCGCTAGATACTCCTCTAGACATCTTCGTATATCGTTATCAAACGTGACGAAACTGTTTCCTGATAAGGAAGGAGGTGTCGTTCTGGCAATGTGAACCATTTTGCAAAAACTGCTACATTGGTGCAAAAGAGTCAGCGCAATTTGTGGATTATCCAATAGTGTCAATTCATGTAATAGCGTATAAGCCATTTCCCTTTTTTTCATTATATAGTCCGTGCAGAAGTCTTTATTGCCAATTGGAGAACCAAAAATCTCAAAATTAGGACAACTAGACTTCCGAAAGTAGTCGGAGAAATCCTCAAGAAATGATCGACTGTATATTTCGCATTTCAGCAAATTGAGAATTAGTCCTGTAGAATAGGCAATAGTTGACAATTTTCGAATGATATTCTTGATGGTGTTTTTGTCTCCACAAATTACACCGTCGTCCAAGTACCAGGCATGAAATAATAAGCTGTCATCAGCACTTATCTGTGTCACCCACAGAATTAGATTCATCTGCGCGCGCTTCGGTTTCCTAGAAAGGAAGAATTGTATGTAACCTTAATATCGAAATGGCACATCACACAACTTGCTCCTTCTCGAATGGATAATTCATGTATCGCTTGCTATTGGAAATGGCAAACAATAAGCTGTCAGCAAAGGACACCAGAGCCAGTGAGAGATGCGTGCGTGCTGTGCTATCACTTCGCACACACCAAAACACACATCGATGTGTGGCTTCGATTCAATTTATGCACTATACAGTGAGCAATGCCGATGAGAGGATGTGAAATCATCAAGTGAACTAATTTTCGTACGCCTGCTACTTTCTTTAATAATGATCGGAAGGGTCAACATTATGGAGAAAACTTGTGGGCAATGATCTGAATTCTTCGAATCTGAAGGAATTTTGGCAATCGAAGCACTTTGCTGGAACTCACATTAATCTGCGAGCGACGCACGACTTTTTTTCCTATCTTTGTAAGGTATTAGGAATTCCTTTTTGCCCACCTAATAGGTTCCTCAATGTGCCGTCCATTTCGTATTAATCACACTTCTAGCAAACCGAAGCAGATAAACAAAATATTTAATTCTGTGGTGTCACCACTTCATGGAGAACTATTGAGAACAAAAAAAGGACCTAACGGGTCCCCCTGCTGCACGCCAGTCATTGATGTCAGCGTTCCCATTGGGTGAAAAAGATAGGGATGCTGGCCATAGCAATAAGAAGCCCATGAACACAGCTCAGGAAAATATTGGTCGCATAAGTTTAGAACTCTTTGTCTGGAGACATTATTGAACGCATTACGAAAATCAATCTTGCAAACATATAAGTTGTCATCATTCCAATGTAGAGAAGTCACTGATCGAAGCTGATGGATTACTTTTTCCATGCCTGATGGAGAGGAAACTCCAAACTGCAAAGGTTCAAAATGCTGCCGTGACTTATTTGAAAACAGATCACAAGCACATTCACTAGCAACTCCCACAGCTTCCCACCAACTTCCCCCACAGCTATAGGCCTAATATCATCCTCGCTCTTCTTCAATGTTGTGAGATTAGCGCTTGCAATTATTGGAGATATTGAAGTAGGGAAATTCATGACAGAAGCAAGTTTGCTATCCGTCTAAAAGATGAAGGTTGAAGATGATGTTGGTAAATTAATGCCAATAATGTCAAACAGATGTTGCACTCGCAATCCGGAAGGACCACACGCAGCATCCTTCGGAAAATGGCGAAGAACATGCTCAATATTGTAGTCATCTGGCAATTGTAATGGATTGTCAGATTGAATTGAGTCAGGTTCGGGGGCAGATGGATGCTTCTGCTGCAACTTTTCCCATGTACTTGTAGTGTTGGGTGCTAAACCTTTAGAGGAAAGAATTCTACATGCTTTTCCATACAATCCGTTTTCAGCTAAACTTATAGCAGCTTGAGAACGATAACGGGATTCTTACTCCGGAGATACGGGCTTTTTATTTCGGTCGTGAATGTTTGTCGAATTTTTGGCTTCATTCCAAAGAGCCAATATTTCACCGTTTAGCCAGCGCTGACAAAAATTTGAAATAGATGGCAGTTTATGCCTTTTGCCTGCTCGCTTGATTGACGGAAACACACACTTGGGAATCATAAAAAACTTTGTCCATGAGTCCACTGAGTTAGTTGTGATAATTTCAAGCATTGCTTCAGAGAATACCTTCGCAGCTTGTCGTCGAGCTGATCGAGGTATAAACTTCAATGTGGGTTTTCTAAGACTGAATACCTCAAGCAAATTCGGAAGTGGTTGGACATTTAGCGATGGTTCGATTGAAGTCTGAAGTTCTGCTGAATATGTGGAGTTATCGATGGAAATCTCATTTGTAGGATGATAACGTTGAATATGCCACTGCCTCCGCGACAAGGAAACAATACGTTTGCATTTGCAAACAAATCTTTCATTGCTCTCCAACCATTCAGAAGGAACATCACCTGAAAAAATACCTTGGCAATGCCGCTCCAAATGAGATAGAAGTTGAGCATGTGATGGTTCGTGAGGACAATCTTTTACGGGGCATCGCCGAGGTGTGTCACAGTGATCTGATTGTGAAATCTCCGGTAGGCTGCCGTGTGAGGATGAATCGTGATGTAGCTTGGAGATTTTTTCACTCGCAAAGTTTCCAAGGCTGCCTATTCTTTCTGTCCTGGAATTTAAAGTCGCATTCTTATCTGCCCAAGTTCGAGCTTCAGTTACAACAGAGTCCAATGTTTCGTCTACGTGACATTTGAAAGACTCCATATAAAACATTGGAAATCTAACTTCTGAAATTTAATTCCCCAAATCTTTGTGGGAGCATGCAACCACCAGCTACCATTTTATCATCTATGGATATAGAACTATGATAGTTCTATGATATAGAACTCGGGATACACAACTCCCAAAGAGTGGAGTGACTGTGGGCTGAATTTTTGCAAACTGCAACACTTACGTGGACAATTTTATCCATGTTTTCAGCCTAATTGGAACTGTAAGACTTTATGAAAATGCATGTAGTTAAGCAATGTCGGCATCAATGTGATATATTGAAATATTGAATCGAAATATATTGATCAACCTTTTATACGATTTTACAGCAAACAACTTGACTTTCTTTCAATACCAAATTTTTAATCATTGTGATGTATAACATTTACTTGTGCATTACACAGAAAATTAGTGTAAATCCAACTGATTTTATAATGATTATAATGTCGATTTGCTGTCACTGTCTAATGTTTTTGGATAAGCTTACCATCAAATTTCTAAAGAAAGTCTGTAAAATACGATTAATATTTTGACGGTGTATTTATTATTCGCTGCCTGATTAAGATGGTGTGGATCAGAAGCTCATGTCCATGTCACAGATGCTTTATGCTCATAATATCAAATAACTATATCACTGTGCATGTCATCATTAGATAATGGATCGCTGGATATGGTGTGCTTTCTTTACTTTTAGTCCGGGAGCTAGCGTGAAGTTGTGCACGGAACGAGGTAGTACATAAAACTTTCACATGGCATAGTACACCTCTAACCTACTGCAAAACTTCGCGTCTACCGGATCAGATCATTTGCTTTTCAGAAATAGAGATGATAACAAAATCCTATGTATTTCCAATGGTAAAATTGTGACATCTGAGGTGTTGACTCCATTTTTTCGAATTTTTGCTCATAAAAGTTACACAAATTGGTATTTTGTTGAACTGGTTATTATAGAAATCATCTACAGATCATGATCTTTCAAAGAGTTATCATTCAGTGACAGAGGATGAAGTAAAGTGTACAAGCAGACACTTTTCGTTGGTGTAACTGCAAATTTTAACATAGAAATTTCAGGAAAATTGTTGATATACTTCAACGAAAAGTGTCTGTTTGTACACTTTACTTCATCCTCTGTCACTGAATGATAACTCTTTGAAAGATCATGATCTGTAGATGATTTCTATAATAACCAGTTCAACAAAATACCAATTTGTGTAACTTTTATGAGCAAAAATTCGAAAAAATGGAGTCAACACCTCAGATGTCACAATTTTACCATTGGAAATACATAGGATTTTGTTATCATCTCTATTTCTGAAAAGCAAATGATCTGATCCGGTAGACGCGAAGTTTTGCAGTAGGTTAGAGGTGTACTAAGCTATGTGAAAGTTTTATGTACTACCTCGTTCCCTGCACAACTTCACGCTAGCTCCCGGACTATTTTGAGTTGCGACAATTTGAATTGCTTCAGAGATTTTAGAATGAATGCAGTTGTGGAATTATTCCAGGCGTCGAACTATTTGTAACAATCACTATCTTTTCGAGGGAGTACTCTTTTCAAGGAGTTAGATGACCACTGAATATATTACACGATGCATAAAACACTTAGATTTGTTAAATATCAGGTAGAAAATGGCCCCCAAGCAACAGGAATTTCACTCGTCCTGCAGCTGTTCAAGGTTTCGCACAGCAGTGGTGTATCCAAGGTGCACCGCAATCGCTGCACGCGAAAAAGTTATTTCTATGAGTTTAGATACGTGTTTATGCATGTAAATGATTGCGCTCACATTTGCTCTTTGATATGAATTGCTATACCATCGTTTTCGTCATTGCCAACCAGTAGAAGTGCAAAACAATGTCTGATTTTATAAAATTCCTCGCTAGTTGCTATCTCCTCAGTACCTCATCATTGCTTGATCGAAATCAAAAATAAGATCTCTCCCTTTCTATGTCACGAGGTTTTATTGTAAATAAAATAAAATGACCCGACGCGTTTCGTCTTAAAGACTGTCTCAAGGGTACACTGACACGCCTACATGATGCGGGTTGTATACTCAGGTCTTGGATTTGATATCTCCTCACACTAGCTCATGACGTCTATTCATTAAATTTGGCATTTTCGACGCAATCCAGCGAGATTCAGCCGTCTTAGTAGATATCGCCGATTTCTGTTTATCCAAAATACTGCAGTTGAAATAATTAATGTCCATCATTTCAGCGGTATGGTGTTTTAGATGATGATCACTCAGGGCACTTTTCTTGTCTCTATTTCTGACACTACGTTCGTGTTCATTATACCGTGATCGAAAAGGTCGACTACTTTGACCAATGTACTCTATTTGACAGATTTTACACGAAAATTCGAAAACTAAATATTTGTCGTTACAGTTATATTTAGGACCGATCTGTTTACAAATGTCACATTGACAAAAGTTTTTATTATCTATTTTAGATTTTATTGTGTTCTGCAGTCTCTTGCCTGGTATGGCTGTAATTCTCATGGACAGACCATATTTACGTTTAAGTTCATTCATTTTTCTATTACAGCTATCGCTGACAAAGTCTAAAGATAAGTTTATCCAATTAGGAGGCTTATCCAATGGTTTTATTTTTCTGTTTTTTTGATATGGTTTAAAGCCATTTTCCGAGAGTCTTTTATTCATAATATCTAAAGCAGCAACTTCTTCATTCGGATTTGAACAGCGTTCTGAAACATATCTACGACTGTTGCTAACAAAATTGTCTTTAATATGGTGTCATGTCTAAAAAGGTCAGACCGCTATCTTTTGGTACTTCAATGGTAAATTGAATATTTTTGTCAATTGAATTAAATGTATTAAGAATATTCGAAAAGATGGCTTCATTATCTCTGGGGAGCGGACCCTAGATGATGTCATCAATGTATCTTTTAAAGATTTTCGGTTGAATTTTATACCTATTTTCCAAAATTTTTATTGCTTTTGCTTCTATATAATTCATAAAAATTATCGCAAAAGGTGGTGAAAAATGTGTTCCCATGGGGCAGCCCTTTACCTGCAAGTAAATTTTATTGTTATACGATATCTCATAATTATATGATATGAATTTCAGCATATCAACTAAATCACTCACAGTAAATTGTTAGTTGATATGCTGAAATTCACATCACATAATTATGAGATATCGTATAACAATAAAATTTACTTGCAGGTAAAGGGCTGCCCCATGGGCACACATTTTTTTAAATTTTATTTACAATAAAACCTCGTGACATAAAAAGGGAGAGATCTTATTTTTGATTTCGATCAATCAATGGTGAATTTAGAAAACCTCCCGTTCAGTCACCTAATGAAGCTCCCCAGCACCGCAACTGAAATCTTCTAATTCTGGTTTCTCATTGATTGAGACGATCGCTGTGATTGTGATTCCTTATTAATACCTTTATGCACTTTTATGATGATTGCAGTCAGTGTTTTATCAGTTTTGTCAGTGTATGATATCAGTCAATGTTTTTACCGTAGGACTACAGCAAGGACGATTTCTTCACATGCTTTTCCTTGATGATCTCTCTCATATTGCGATGAACTACATGTAGCCCAGTATACATGAAGTTTTCATGTAGGCAGTTAGCTTATGTTGAAATCAAACCAAATAATGAAGTCGGGATAACACAAAAACAAAGCTTGCAATGTATGCATGTATATTTGATCTCCGCAGCGCTTCAGAAAATATCTGGATATGTCACTGGTGTAAAAATCACATCATAAATCAATCCAGTCAGCGCTCTGCATAGTGGTGCAACAGGCTGGCATTATTTACAATCACTATAATATGACTTGCTATTTGCGAAATTTTGATTTAGATAATGGGCCACAAACACTCTGTGTCCATTAGGTTCTTCAAAATTCAGTTGAAGCTGTTATCGTCGTTATATCCTATCTGAATCACTTGAAATGATCATTATAATTTTCTGAATAGTGCTACAAGTATATGTGACTGGCCAGCATTGGAATATTCCGTGAAAATCAAAGAAATGTTGTTAATTAATCGACAATAAAATTTTCACTTTCCACTCAAGTTCCTCGCTAAGAAATTGAAATGAATCTTCATTCAGTAAACCAGTCAATTCAACTTGCCGACATCTTATGGAAGATCTAGAAACTCCATGTTTATTCTGTAAATTATACTGAATTTGCGTTAGACAGGGCAAGAAGAATTCGTGTTGTTACTTGAAAGCTTGTTAGACCATGCTAAACCACGTTCCAGAAGTAAGCCATGTGTCGCAAAACTTACGCCAAGTTATTGAAATGAGTGCAAAAGTTCCGAGATTTTCGAAGGACAAAATTTGGCAACAATGCACGCCACTTTCTGATTTCTACACAGATAATCCAAATTTTCTCAACGGTTGACAACACTTTACATTTGGGAAGCATTCATGAGATCAGACTAAAATAAAATTGCAGCAATGCATATAATTTTAAAGCAAACATAGAAACTTCCACTGTAGTAAAAAAATTCAGCCCACAGTCAATTCTTCACTCTTTTGGAGTTGTGTATCCCGAGTTTTATATCATATTCTTCATAGACATCCCTGCTGTAGCCTATCTCCAAAAAAAGTGCCAACTACTCCCATAAAGCTTTCACTGCTTCCACCACAATAAAACGATTTCTCTGTGTTATTTGAAAGGAGAGGCGCACCGATGTAATAATATAGACCCCGATGGAGGTCCGTAATAGAAAATTAATCCGAAGGCACCGCCCAGGATGGCAAAATGGATCTTTCTGCTCCTCGCGAAGCGTGACCATCAGTATTAAAAAATGTCATCTCTAAACTAAGCAACGCAGACAAAGCAATGTATCTCTGTGGGGTCACCTAACTTGCTTCCGATCTGTCGAACAAGAAGGGTGGCACGTGGTCCGAACGCAGCTAGTATCACTTGAAACTCCGCTGAATTCGCAATAATTCATGAGTTTCATATTTCAAAGTCTTCTTCACTTCTTCACTTTTGCAACTGAATCCGCGTCCATGGTAAACATATAGAAGAGAGGCAGCCAGGGGTCGCAACATGTGAAATTCCATACAAGAGGTTCCTGGTCATGAATGGGATAAAATCATTTTGATAATCAAACGCAACAAAAGCATACACTGCAGGAATTATGGGGGGATGCTCAAAACATGCAAGTATCTAATGGCAAGAGCAATTTAGCGAAGGAAGAATTTGAAATAATGAGAAACTTACGAAATAATCAAGAATTGGTTATCAGATTGGCGGACAAAAGTTGTGTGGTCGTTGTATGGGAAGATCTGACTATTGTACCGGTACTGAGGCTTACCGACAGCGGAGCGATAATGCCACCTAACGTTTGAAATCATCTGATCAGACATGCGTTTCAGAGATCAAATCCTAGAGACAATCGATCAGTGCGTTCAACATGGGAGACTTCTTTTAGAAACTGCAGAAAGTATCAGGCGTCTTCGCCAATAACATCAGTATTCTATCTCCTTCCGAAGATTCATAAGAATGAGGATGAATGGGATAAACGATATGCCGCCAGGCCACTTACTATCAAATTCTTTAAGACCTGAAAGTTCTTAAAGATATACAGGTAAGATTGCTAGCTAGAGGAAAGATAAGGTGGGTAACAATAATATATTCACATCGAATGATATCACAAATACTTGTAAAGGGGTCGACAAAAAACTCGGAATATATCATTTAAAATAGAATGATTTGTCATTATTATTGAATTGATGTTTATTTGTTTTGTGGGTGTTTCTATGATGACAATGAATGCTCCATGGCAATGAATATAAATTCAGAGCTACTTTATGTATCAGTTGATTGCTTTTCGAGATTCATTGTATGAATATGGAATTGGCGCAATGTAGTATGGCATGCATTTTCTCATCAGAACGCCTTCTGAAATATAGCTACTAATCGACAAAGACTAACCATACTACTCGTATTTGTCAACGTTTTGGGTGAAGAAAACATCGTCAAAGTTAGAAGAAATCCAAATCTTATTAAAGAACCGATGAATGATGTGAGACTGTGAAACAAAACGACGGTTCCTGTAGACTACGTTCAAGCTGTTGCAGTACATATGTACTGTAATATCCAATAAAAAAGAGAATCAGCTGTGATAGAGTTTTCGATACGGGAGGTCAGTCATGATGAAAATAGAAAAAGCAGTTCTCTCCCAATTATTGCGACGCTTTATTGAATAAATTAAAGAGCGAGTCACCCGACGCGTTTCGTCTATAGACAGACAGTATCAAACGTTAAATTGTCGCTGTACAAGTGGGTTTTTATGCATAAATCAGTCAGTGAAAGCAGCTCATCTAGTCATCTCATGACGTCTGTTTATTTTTGGCATGCTACTCGCAATATAGCGGAATTCAGCCACCCTAGTAAGCTTAGTAATCGCCGTTAGTCGTTGGTCAATAATTTTGCAGTCGAAATTGCCAATGGTCATCACTCTATTACGGTGGGCCTTCATCGAATGTTCACTAAGTAGGCTACTCGTACACTATTCTGGTCTTCATACCGTAAACTCAGTTAACAATGGTTTTACTAAAACTGATATGTATCGCAAAAATTGAAATATGAAATCCAACGTTGAAGAAAATAACGTGAGTTTGAACCTTGATTTTCTTGACGATAGATTTTTGAGAAAAATCAATAAAATGAAAAATAAATTTGATATTCAAATACGTATCACTAGTAAACCTAGAAAAAGCTTGTTTCAATTTTCAAAAAATCGGATAGAAATACTTGTTCGTGTAGTATTTGTAAAAATATTGGCCCAAAGTATTAACTGCAAAAGTGAATATGCTATTTATGAATTTTCTTGCAGAATATGTTACCAGAATTACATCGGTCAAACGTTCGTCCATTTCAAGTTCGCCACAGAGAGCAAGAGCGCAGCTTACGCCATGAAGATTAGATAGAATAGTTCACTTAGTGATATGAAGGCCCACCGTAAACCATTAACAATTTCGACTGCAAAATTATTGAGCAACGACTAACGGCGATTACTAAGCTTACTAGGGTGGCTGAATTCCGCTATATTGCGAGTAGCATGCCAAAAATAAATAGGCGTCATGAGATGACCAGATGAGCTGCTTTCACTGACTGATTTATGCATAAAAAACCCACTTGTACAGCGACAATTTAACCTTTGATACTGTCTGTCTATAGACGAAACGCGTCGGGTGACTCGCTCTTTAATTTATTCAATAAAGCGTCGCAATAATTGGGAGAGAACTGCTTTTCCAATTTTCATTATACAATCATGTGAGAATGACAATCGATTATCTTGTGACTGACATTTACTTTCAAGCTGGCAATGAAGGAACTATTGCACGGATGCACATGTGACTCTGAATACCCGAAAAAGAAATATTCAGAAGGTAAATGTCAGTATTCATTGTCATCATGTAAAAAACACCCATGAAACAAAATATACATCCACTCAATAATGACAAATCATTCTATTTCAAATAATATATTCCAAGTTTATTTATCTATGGAAATGTTGTATAATCACTCAATAAATGGAAGCTATATCAAAAGTTATTTAAATCTTGATAAATAATGTATTTGTCTTAATAATAGTAATGCTATTTGATGAAAAAGATAACCGTAATCTTTATAAACCAATCGTTTCAGATAACGCAATTTTTTTTTGTCGACCCCTAGTATTATATCTTAATCAGCGCATTGAAAAGCGATTCTTGTAGATCGACAACGAACATATAAACATGTATATATGAGCATCTGTCAAGACACTGAGGTTCCTTTCACTTGCGTCAATAATTCAATATCATGTAGCAGATATAATACTGCTGAAAACGTAAAATGTTTGCGTCAGGAACCAGACAGGTGTTTTCCAAAATTAGATTATCACTGCGGAGATAACCAAAAGGTCAGAAAGCAGATCCATGGTTTTTCTTACAAAATTTGAACAACTATGAAGAAAAAGTCAAAATGTGGCATTATAGCCCATTCAACAATGACTTTTACTTCATCTTGGTTCATGTCGAAGATGTCCGAAAGCATTCTCATCAACTTGTCACTGAAGTATGTTTTTCTTTGAATGTATATATGCAAAACGAAATATCACTATTCGCCATTCATGTGGTCCTACCAATTTTGATAACATCCATTTGCACCAAGCTCTTTTTATAAAAATGATACAAACATTTATAAAACTTTTATTCAAGGATTACACAGGACTGATCATGATATTTTCTGTGGATAAATCTATGTACAGAACTATTCATACTCAACAGTCGTCACCAGTTGGCAGCTCTTGACCCTTGGCTATGTGAGGTACAGAATGGCCTATTCCTTTTACATGAATACAGCACATACTTTGACAAAACCATCAGATTTATGCCTAAAGCAAATTTCCTGACAACTTTTTAGTTTCTATTGACTCAGACCTATTGCGCATGGTTTCATTAAGTGAAGTTCTGATCAATATATTGATTAACTTCTACGTACCTCAAGATGCCTAGCTCCACGTATCTTAAGATGTAGAAATAATCAATTTCACGCAAATTGTCATGAGTTCATTATAAAAAATGACATAAATGAGACACTAAACAATTCGAATTACGCACATTTTCCACAATGCATGATGGAGTGTGTCCGATTTCATTGGAATAGTCAAGCGGCGTTGAATGCCACCAAATAGAGATTTTTGTAGATATATGTAAATTACGTGCAGTCTGCTACATCGTGCCAAAAAAATGCAGTAGATGTTCATCTTAGTGAATGATTGCGCCAAATTTATTATGAGGCATGCCAATCTGACCATTCTTCGACTTGGGTTCCACTATTTGTAGCAAATAAATGGCCGTGTTACTAACAAAGTTGTTATGAGTAGCGTTTAAACTTTATTTTTATTCATCACTTCAAAATTGCATGGTTGCATTTGCCGATGAACGAATATGCTAATTGTAATTTATGCAAGCGGAGAGATGCAAGCGGTAGCCTATCGTTAATTTTTTTTTACCCTAAATAAACTCAATGGAGTTCATTACAGCTCATGTTCACATGCCAGATGAAATGCATTGTTTCTTAGGGTGCGTGCGTACATTCATAAAAAGGCGGATACTGGTAGTTTTTCTCGATTGTGAATTAGTTACTTAATGTTGATCAATTAATTTATCAGTTTGTATTTGACAATTTCTATTCAATCAAGATATATTACTTCTATTCCATTCTATTTAAAGCTGTCAATGAGCCCCTAATTTGGGCAGCATCATCGAATGTTTTTGTCAGAGTTTGTGGACCTTCAATTCTTTTCTTGCCCCAAACCTTCCTTCTCGGAGATGGAGGCGCATCATCCTTTGTATAATGCCATGACAAGAAATAACAAATGCAAGCTGGAATCATTGCTACCAAAGCATTCCCATGTAGGAGATATCCAAGTTTTTGAGTGTCATAAAGTAAACAAAAACTTTTTCCACTTGAAGTAGGATTGCGTAGAATACAGGCGGTATCCAAGATCATCCCACTCAAAGGTGGTAAACACACTCCTGAAAACATAAAACAAAATCCCATTAGATGTAAAGATGGCCTCCGAAATTTTAGAAAATCAAGCATCCTGTTTCCTCAGCTATGTAAATGCTAATGACCTTTGGAGCAGTGATCTTGCCAAATATTGCTTGTAAATGACATAACACAGCCTCATACGGTATATGCCTCAATTAGGCCTCATGTATACAAACATTTGCTTGCAACATTTACTGTCTGAAGATCGACTGATTCTCTGCAATCCGTGAAACTTGAAGTAACACAAGTAAGTGTTGATTCAATAATCCTATATTTCATATTTTACAAAACCTCTATGTTATTGAGGACTTTATGAATCATAGGACCATGCTTCATAATTAGATTAGGCCTATTTATCATAAACATGCCGGAACGTATATGTCAAATTTAGATGTAAGTGTTACTTTATAAGGACATTATCAGGAAACAAAAGAATGCGCATTGAAAATGCAATTTTCGATGATGCGAGCAAGATCAGAAAAGCTTTCATATTCTACGGACATATGCCGCAGTTTATTGAGATAGATAAAGCGTGACCATAATTCGTGTCACCAGCTCCATCAATTGTGGCAGCAGTTATTAAACACTTTTTTTGACAGTAGAATGGACAATAGAAAATTAATGCAAGGATGCTGCTAATCGACCTGAATTATTGGAAATTCCATTGTTCACCTTATCTTACCAGGACGATTTTGAGCTTGAAAGTCGCGGGTTGCTGGAGTTTACCTCATTTTGATGTTCCTATCATTTAATCGCTCCAAAATTCTCTACTGAACACAATTGTCACATGCTCGTTCCACAGGTGGCATTAGTTTCTATCGGTCACCTTGATACTATGAATAGTAGTATAAAATCAGTAAATAAATAGCAATAAATATCTACTGGAAAGTGATGGTACATGATTTTGATAAACGATACGTTTTGATGAGTTATCGCAAAGAAACGTCTTAGTACAATGCATGGAGTGTGTCCGATTGCATCGGAATAGTTAAGTATCGTTGAATTCAACTCAAATAGAGATTTCTGAAAAGACATGTAAATTACGTGCAGTCTGCTGCTATACAATAGCTGCTCACCTCAGCGAATGAATGCGCCAAATATATTGTGAGGCATGCTAATCTGACCATTCTTTGACTTGGGATCCACCATTTTTAGCAAAGAAATTGACTGTGTTGCTTCCAAAGTTATTATGAGTAGTATTAAACATTTGTTTTCATTCTTCATTTGAAAATTACATGGTTGCATTTGTCGATGAACGAATATGCTAATTGTAAGTTGTGTACTTTGTTAATGTACTGTAAGTAATTCGAATTGATCCAAATGTTTGTAAGAATTCGACAAAATTTCAAGATTTCCAACGGCAGTTTTAAAAGTAACATTTTTGATGTTCCCCATGGGTTAAGTTTTATGAACTTTGAAAGGATTATGAGAAATACGTAGTAGCTGAAAGTCACAAAGAGCTGGAGTCGTAGGAGATCAATTTGTGATGATTACGTTTTGATTAGACCATGTTTTGGAGCTATATTAAGCAATATGTAGAGTGGCTTTAGGAATCCTTCTTTTTCTTGCTGGAGGCAACTTCAGCGAAATGTAAACTTACACTTTTTTTAACTTATTTCACTTTTTGACATTGCTTTTTTAACTTTAATTCCTGAAGACACTTTTAAAACTCTATCACTTCATTTCAATCGCAGCATTACCATGTCGAAAGCTTTCATCAGATAGGATTATTTCAACAATCAGAGTCGTCTTTAACATAAGGCGACCACTTACCTAGAATGCCGAATATGAAACCCATTGTTGCAAGAGCGACCGGCTTATTATCATTGCCTTGTGAACTCAATCTGTAATTGCAAAATCGTTGTCTTTGAAAAGAATCATAAGAACAATTCACCAATACGGTTGCTGAAATTTTGGCATTTGTTAAGGGGACTACTAAAGGTACGGAAAATAGGCATGCTCTAACCGCTTAGCATCTGCTCAAGGTCGCCGGGAAGCAGTTGTTATTGTTCTATTGTTCTACTTACTAGATTCGGCGAATTAACAAAACTTATTTCGGTGGCTTACCTGCAGGTCAACTTTATATCAAGAAAAAAGGATTTACTATATTGTGAAGATAAAGAATGCATCACATGCACGCACAATAGTAGCTCGCTGACCTTTAGCCGCCACCCCTTTGTGTAAACATTTTGATATTTCTTAGAATGATCAACAGCCCAAGAGACGGGACGTTCGTCGATACTTGAAAAATGTTTTTATGAAAATAAAGAACGTCTTTTCAAATCGTAATAATTATTTGATCTTCGACCGACTCGTTTCGGGAAGGTAAAAAGGGTATATGTACATGTCAATATTAGTTATTTTATTAATTAGTTATTTATTGAATAAATGTTTTGTTAGTCAATTAAAGCACGCATAGTCATACAAAATACATATCAAATTGAAATTTTTGTCTCATTCAATACACTCTTTAACACCAGAATGAGGGTATCAAAACTGATGCCACGATCACTATAGGTTCCATTTTTTTGGTTGACAATCCTAGTGTTAAAATGTCGGATCTCTAAAAACCAAATCAGATTTTTCAAATCTTCCTCCAATGAAAACGACATGGTTCTTCAATAAACCATGTAAATTTGATTTTCCTACTTAACAACCAGCGAGCATTTGCCTTTCAAAAAACTTAATTTGGTTTTTCAATATCACTTAATTTAGTTTCTTGAATTCCAGATCTAGCAGCGTTCGTTTTGAATCTGGATACTTAAACACATAAATAGAGGTCATGCATTGTAATTGACTGATTTTTAGTATGTAATAAGTTTAGTGATACTGATAACACTGATGAATTTATAGGAAGCTTTAACCTGACAAGGCAAATTCAGTGTTTCATTGGATAACCTCCAGACTTCAATCTGGCTTCGATGTTTCTCGTCAATCACCAATATTAGGCAGGACACCTGCTTTGCATTGAAAAGCCAATACGGTGTTTGAAAAGCCAACATATAGTCCTAGCGTTTATATAATAAGCATGGTACTGTAATCCTGTACGAGACAACTAAGTGCATTTCAGGAAATGAATTTTAGTGCGATTTGAGTTGAACAAAAAGTTTGAATTATTTTACCATAGACCTCATCGAATGACAATGATGTAATCTGATGACGATTAGTCATCCTTTTATGAACCATCCTGACCAGCTCTATCGATTAGTGTGTGGTTCACCTGTTTTTGTTGTCATTTTCCATTTCAAATTGTGGTCTAATGGAAATTTGCTAAACATTGACGTTTATTGACCTTTGACCTTCACCTCAGCCCAGGGATGACCTTAAATATGAACGGAATGATGTTTTTCTGAATCCCCATTCAGTGCCCTTTCGACTGATGTGTGGTTTGGCAAAATTGATGTAATACCTTGGGAGATCAGCACGAGGATGAATTCCGCTCCCCCATCCGCAATGGAGCGCGTTTGGAGAAATACCACAGTTGGGCGAGGGTTAACAAGCTTTTTTTGCCTTCATCAGAACTGAAGCAATGACTACCATATGTACATTTGAAAATGCAAAATATAGAATCAATATGTTGCCACTTTTTTCATGCGGTCTAATTTGTCAAAAACTTGTATTCGACAAATATTGCAGTTGCAGCGAAGTTTCCTTTATTGAAATTTCAAGTTCGTTGCTGTGACGAGACTATTTTTAGATAAGATAGTCTAAAGATAGTCTCACCACCTTATAGGAGAAAGTTACCATTGGCATCAATTTCCCCAAGTAAGAATATAAAGGATATGCACATGCTAATGTCAACTTACTTCATCAGAATCTGAGTAAATTGCACAGATCCAACTGATCCAACAAATTTGACGATGAACACAAGAGCAATATAAGGATATACCAAGTTGCACATTCCTTGACATATGCCTTGCGAGGCAGCTGCTCCATTACATAGGCAATTTCCATAAGTTCCCTAAGAGAAAATGAGAACATTCACTTATCTAGCGAAACCGTAGTAGAGTTGATCATCGATCAAGCACTGATTTCACTGGCAACAATCAATTTTTTGCAGATTAAGATTCTGAATAAACGCGTATTAACCTGATACTGAAAAATGGCTCTTAACTCCTGTATCACCAAAGGTGAAGTTAAAAATCGATTACTTATTACAATTAAGCAGTGATGTCAATAAGCGAGCCAGAAATTTTAAGAAACAGTTTCAATCTAAAGGAGTAATAAAAGACAATTTTTTACGACCGTGTATCGGCATATTTCGCCGTAGCATTCATCAAGGAGTGCAGAAAAAGGAAAAAGATAGGAAAAAATCTAATGGAAAAAGTCTATAAACAAAGGAAAACTAAAAGTTACACAGAATTTATGAGATTAAGAAGCATTTCGATAGGCCTTGATTTAATCTTTCTTTTCTACCCTCTTTCTTTGAGCCATGTATTACAAGTTTCGATGTAGTATTGACAATGTGATGGACTTGTGTGCGATTAGGGAGTTGTCTGTCATAAGATGTTTATAGACCTCAGATTCAGGGCCTTTTAAATGTTCATTTATTCTTAATCTCATTGTTCTCCAGGTTTCCCCTAATATATTGCTTGTCACATTCGTTGTTATCAGTCTACATCGTATTAGGTACACACAGTCTTTGGTGTTACATTCTCTATTAGTTATTCCATTTTTGATTACATTACATTGCTCATATAGCATTTGTTTGTTTCTTCTTAATTCTGTGTAACTTTTAGTTCTCTTTTTTCATCATTTTGAAATCTCAAGCAATTCATGATATCTTTATCAAACTTCTGTGTTAGCATGACTCAATGTCCATCATCCATTAATATTCTAGGTTGCATTCCACAATTTCCTTTTTCTGTATGCCTTGATAAAGGCTAAACCGAAATATTGGGAATATACAGATACATGATCGTAGAAAATTGCTTTCTAATACTCCTCTAAATGAATGAATCTCGACCGATGGCAACGAAAAAGCAAATTCAAACAGTTTCAAATTTAAAGATTCAAAATGTGAAAAACTAAACCTTTACGAAAAATGGACTCCAAATTTCAAACTATGACAAATAAATTTAAAAAAATGATCGTTTACTGCTTTCATGAAATTGTTGGAAGTTCAAGAAGTTATGCAAAAACATTCGAGATTCAAACAATGAGAAAACTTGAGGTGATGCAGCAAAATGATCACAATTTCTTAAAATATTGTTTCGAATTATGTAGCATGTGATGAGTTAACTTTGATAATTATTAATAGAACCGTACTGCATTTCGTACCGCATTTCTGAAAACATGGATAGAACAAGAAAGTTCAAGGTATGCACGAATTACATTTTACACCTGCTATAAATCTTCAATATCACATGATCAACATATACATATGATGCACTTACATTGGCTGGAATATATGATTTGCATCCTGCATGGCATGCTGTGTAGTATGTATTGCTATCGACACACACTGGCTTATATTGAAGTGGGCACTCGCAGTAGGATGGAGCGCACGTAATGTTTGGTCTGAAAATTAAAAAAACACGTGTGAACATAGAAATAGATTGCTAATCTGAAGTTGACCAGAATGGAAATTGAGTCAAGGTCGCGGCACATGCGGGGAGCTAAGTTTGGGCATGAACCACCAATGAAAAGCTTAGAATTTCACATGTGACTGATTCTAGCCCAATGATGAAGCCGTTGACAATGTGTATCTACATGAAAATGCGTGCGATTTATGTGCCATTGTTGTGCATTGCATGAAGCTGTACTTCCATTCAAGTGGTTTTAATGTTATCAATATCTATGCGTGTGAAGGATGCTGATAAGACCACTGAATGCTAAAAATGAATTAATTAGCATGCATGCCATCCGATGCAAAGCTTCGATGTAAACCCAGCGGAAGACGATAAAGTAACCCTCTCATTGCTTCGAATAATATGAAGTTCAGGGTACAACAGATTTGGAGTCTGAGCTTTCAAATGGTGATATTGATCTGTTCCAACTCATTCATCTTCACACTATAAATAGCAATTCAAATTTTAAATCACCAAATTTATCCGACTTTTGAAAATTGCACAATTCATGGCCATGAAAGTTTCAATGATTGCTGTTAATGAAGCCAAGCTGAATAAGCTAAGACTTCAAATAGAGTTTGACAAGACTGACAATAAATCGTGGAGTGAATGAGTATATGGTGTGATAAATTATGTGATTAACATAATGAAATGACACCGTAAACCATACGCTCCTAAGGAAAGCTGAAAAAACTCATAATGCAAACCACTAATCAAGAAAATTAGGGGACCCCGAATATTAGTAAGCATCTGGAACAGCATTAGGAGCTTTGGAATAAGATTCTCTACAAAATTTTAATCATTTTCATATTACCTACGACACCGACACAGCATTAGGGGTTAATCCGTTAATTAAGCACCTCCACTCCTTTTGATATGATACAACTTCGAAACTCACGTTGGATAGCATTAGGAGCATACATAGGTTTACAGTGAAGAAAATCATTTTTGATGAAATAACTTACAATAAGTCGCTTTACGGCAAGATTCTACAGCTGTTTCATGTCTCAGTAGATTGATTCTTACAAAGATCTTGCGATCGGTGCATAACCGAGCATCTGAAAACACCATCAGCAAGCCACTGCTGATCATTCTAGTCTCACTAACCAAAACAAAGCGGAAAATCGGATTTCTGTGACAAAAACTATGTCTGATCGAACTTTCATTTCACCTCGTTTCACCTCATTTTGAATTTTCATTATCATTCTCGTAATGATAGTGAAATGCTTTGTGAACTTTGTCAATGTTTTCACGCGGCATGTCGATTCTTTAGTGTGGGGTCGCAGATCTGAATCCCACCAGCCGCAAATCTTTAGCATGGCAATTTGATCAGTCACACATTTTTTATTTCATTCTTGTTGTTAGCCCTCGCTCCACTGGTGGGCGTTTTTCGCCCACCTGCATTGTAAACCGTAGACTGACAATTATCCTACAAAATTACTGACAAAATCAACCGACAATTGTCACCTCCAATATCCTGCGATATTCGACGAATTTGTAGGTTCTCCACCAACATCGAAACAGATGCTTTGTATGCAAATTAGCTAAACAAAAACTGTTGAATATTGATTGCTTGACTTTTGGGCAATCTACATTATTGTGTGGCAAAATCATGATTTATTTTGACATAATTTAATCAACTACCTACATTTTTGATGAAATTTAAGCTATTATTCATTGCTATTCATTTTGTCGCTTTTTGTCAGATATTGTAAGTGTTCAGTGGCAATTATCCTACAAGAACTAACAATGACCGACAAAATAGATTTTGTAGGATAAATGTCTGTCAATTGTCAGTCAGGGGTTTACAGTGTGGCGAATTTTTTGAATATCTTTTAAACCAAGTAAGCTATGGCCATCAGATTTTTTACTAGCCTACTTTCTACGTATTATGCAAAGTTTGACCGAAGGATAATAAATTTGGCAAAATACTTCTGGCGTAAGAGCTACAGTAATTTAAAGTCTGAATGTTTGGAGTATTTTGGCTGATTTCGGCATATACATGCATATTCACTTCTAGTCTATATTGCGGCATCAATTCTTGATGAAATAAGTTGAGATTACATCAGGCATTCTTCCTATCAAAATAGAGATATTCAGAAATGCAAAATCTTTGAATTTGAAATTATCTGCTTATTACGCATGGATGTTTGAATTTCAAATTTCAAATATGATTTTTTGCTATTTTTGCTTTTGATTTCTGCATCTGATCAGCGATTGTTGCAATTTTTCTGAATCACTTTGTTATTGGCCTCAGTGTCTCGATAGAAGTCACCGAATTGGGTTGTTTCTTCATCTGCAGAAACTAAATACTAAAATGTGCGATTTTAGTGATATTTGAGTTGAATTATTTGACCTTTGACCTCATCTAATCGCAATAATGTAATCTCAGAGCGATTAATGAACATCGTTTTATTGACTACCTTAACTAGATCTTTCGATTAGTGTATGGTTTGTTGGTTTTTTGTTGTCATCTTCCATTTCAAATAGTGATCTAATGGAAATTTGTCAAAAATTGGCGGGTTTTGACCTTTGACCTTCACCTCAGCCCAGGGATGACCTTAGAAATAAAACTGATGCTGTTTTTCTGAATCACCTTTCAATGCCTATTCGATTGATGTGTGGTTTGGCGAGGATTAGTCATGGACATCTAATGTGCTTAGCAATTGATTTCATGTTTCATTTTTAAATATGTTTCACTGTTCGTCGTTGCTTCGACTTCGCAAGCTATTCAAAGCGAGATCTTTGAGATGTTCTTTCTAACACGAACTTACCTTCGATAATCCTGACCAATAACAGGCACTGCATCGCATTGGAAGAAGAATAATACCGGAAATAGAACTTCACCGACGAGATTTGCAATCGCATGGAATAAGTTCATTTTCCTCATTGACATTGGGAAAAAATGTGAAATCAATCCGCTGATCATCATTGACGTAATTGACGATCCGGCTAATGCAACAGCTACAAAAAACAACATATTGTATCATAGAGTTAGTATATAGTAGGTAGAGTGTCGACTCAACAAAGCATCTGTATACAGTGAAAAGATTCAGTTTAAAAGATTATTTATCACTAGGGCGGTCAATAAAGTCAAAAAGTCAATAGAGTAAAAATACGGTAAAAATAAACAAATGAAGTCAATATAGTCAATCGAGTAAAAATAAGGTGAAATGTAGTCAAATAAAGTCAAAAAGTTTAAATAAGACGCAAATTTTTCAGGAATCTGGTCTTCCCAGGCGCTATTTTTAGACACCTGGTCTTCCCATGCGCTATTTTTAGATCTGGGTTTCCCGAACCTTTTCAATCAAAACAAAGAGCTAAGCTATTGGAACACCAAATAGTCTCGCAAGGATTTCAACGCACATAACTACATCTTTTTGTTAATTGACACTGACTATCTTCGATTGTTCGAAATGCCCAAGACAGCTGAAAGTGATGCATCCAAGTGCAAAAGAATTCAATATTGAAGAATTATATCCTCAAGAATTTAAAGTAACACCAAGGATTTAAAGTGTGCTTTGTGAATGCCCGGTGAAATACGCGAAACAGTTTATGATTGACAGTCATCGCAAAAGTGCCAAACATGCGACCCAGTTGAAAAATCTTCTGCGTTTTAACAGAAACTTTTCTCCCCAAAACATTAAATACCATGCAATAGTGAATTACAATGTCAGTAACGATCAACTCGTTGTTTAAGAGGCATTCCTTCTTTTCGTGAAGACCTCTGTATTTGTAGGCTCAAAGATAAAATGTGTTTCTTCAATTAAAACAAGCAACGTTTTCTTGATAGTCTGAAATGATGTTTTCTTTGGTTAAACAAAACTGAATTAAGTAAAAAGATTGGGCAAAAATTTTACATTTAAGTCAAAATTTTAGGTAAAAATTTACTTGAAAATAAAGTCAAAATTCGTAATTTTTTAGGTCAATAAAAAACCGCCCTACCATCCAATCCATAGAGTAAGTATATTAGGTAGAGTGCTAACTCCAAGATATAGTTGGCAATCGTTGCCAAATGTGACATATAAATCTTTGCAGTTTTGAAGAAATTACCTCCGAATTGAGTGATCATAATTGTAATGCAGAAGGAATGATGGTATTTTACAGATTCTCATCTCAGTGTCATTACAGCCTTGGAGATTCAATGTTTTTTTATATTAGCAATTCGATGGGTTCCTAGCTAACAAGCATATTGATTAAGTGGAAATTTGCTGATTATTTTCTGAAATTTATCATTTGCATCATAATGCAAGCATTCATGATAACGTCGAGATCTTATTATGCTTTCTTGGCTGAAATTTCAAGTTTTTAATTCCATTTTCATCGGCATGATTTTATGATTCACTCAAATCTGAATAGTAACGTGGATCCATTTGCATATTTTTAAGTTAATTGTGATCATTGTCTGCTCTTCCAGTGGCAGGTAGTCTGTGACATGATCACGCTCAAGAAAGTGCTCTTATTGATAAGTCTAAGCATTAAAGTGATAGTAACCTATCGAATTGGCAAATTAACAAATCATGTTACATCTCCATGACTGACATGACACGCGGGATTTGTAAAATGCTATTATTACTTCTATTTTGCTATCACGATCAGTCAAATCCATGTAAATTTCTTCAAAAGTGTGAAAATTGGCATATCCCACATGTGATGCTCATGTAATTAGCTTTTTTTGTAGCTAAAATAGCTTACTAGCTAATTATTTAGGGTTCGTTTCAAATCACTGACTTTTTAATCAAAAATCTAAAGGAGAGATAACTCGTCCTTAATAGATATAGGTTCAATATTTCGATGACTCAAATTTTATTGCCTACTCAAAATTCTATAAATTACAAAAGATAACGCGTCCAGAGTTGACTAAAGGAATAGCAAGACACATGTACAATTAAACTTTATTCAACACCTCATAAAATCATAGCTTTCAATAAAATTTGACATTATCATTATCTTATGCGTTATGAGGGGCAGCGTCCATCGCCGAAGAATATTGTCAGTCGAAAGCAAAGTGTCGCCTTGTGTCGCGGAGGAAGTGTTGTTGTCCGTCCGTTCCCGGTGTTCGTTCTCCTTGATGTTCGCTCTCTTCTTGATGCTCGTTCTCCTCCTCCTGTTCGTTCTTCCCCTGATGTTCGTTCTCCTTAACCTGATGTTCGTTCTCCTTCCCCCATAATTGTACATGTACAGTATTATATTAGTCTGTCGCGGCCAATTACAATTTGCCGCGATTGCCTTCGGGCCTCGAACCCTCAGAAATCAAAGAAGAGGTCGATACTATGACAAAAGTTTTACCACATAATCGTGAAATTGCTGATAATGCTTCTCTTGAGAGTGAAAATTGAGCGGGCAGTGTTGCTATGAAATTCGTAATGACAATGTAACTTAGAGAGCTGCATATAGAAGTTTTTATAATAGATTGACCGCATACCAGCATCGTCAAATTCGCGGAACTATGATGTTTTAAACACATATAGCGCTATCGGCCAATGTTCTTACACATGTTTGTGCAAATATCTGATCACCCTCATGGCTCCACAGAATGAGAATCCCACTCTTCAAAGATTGCATAGTATTTTCACAATAGGAATGTAAAATATGATGAAGTACTTTGCAGAAGAAAGTACACTCAATGGACTGAATGTAATATTAATTTCAAATTAATTCTCCACATTTGAGGCGACTGATATATCAACGATACAATCGAGATTACACTCATATACCTCATATACATACTCCATGTATTACATTTCACAACAAACTGCACTGATGATGCAAATAATAACATTTCTTTATTTTTTTGAAAGGGTTGTGACTGTATTTATGGCGATTAGCTCCGTAGGCTACATCGGGAATATTTCCGTAATTTCAGACGCAAAATGAAAAATGTTTCAAACATATTCGAGATTAATGTAGGCCTACAATTCCATCTTAACACGGTTATATGAAGAGAAGCTGTACATGGAATTTGACAGAATTGCGCTGTCATTTCCTTTTCGGCAACTTACCTGAAAACATGCTGGCTTTGCTTGCTTCAACACGGAAATTATACTCGACGAATTTCGTGAAAAATGACATAAGTCCAACGAAGCTCAGAACTTCGAAGATCGAACCAATGATAAGAAAAACATAAATTGGATTTGTCCATAAATTCTTTATTATTGAGAAAAGTTCTGAAAGGGTAAACAATAATCTGTAATGAACTTCCTTCTGTTTCTCCACCCGCCGAGCAAAAAGTCATCCGGCGGAAGTCCGCTGAATGTCTTTTTGGTGTCCGTTCGCGATCAGTTAGCGGACAGTAAACGGTGGACAAATTTTGTCCGCCGAGGACATTACAAGGACATAGGGCGGAAATGAAAGGACAAAGAACGGGTAGCCTAAGGCATTAGAACGGACTTCAAAGGAACAATAGCGGACATTATTTGTCCGCATTAAAATAATCTACGGACAGTTGACGGATATGATGAATTCGCGGATTCTGAACGGACTGACCACAGATAACCAACGGACTAATTACGGATTCTGACGGACTAATTATGGACTCTGACGGACTAATTATGGACTCGGACGGACTAAATACGGATTCTGACGGACTAAATACGGATTCTAACGGACTAATTATGGACTCTGACGGACTAAATACGGATTACAACGGACAAGTTTAAGATCGTCGACGGGTAGCGAACGGACAGATTATTTAGGATAAGCGGGCCCTGTACGAGCTAACTACGGATCATACAGATAAATTACCGATGTTTCACTGATGTTGAACGAATTGGCTACAAATATCTAGCGCTTCCGGAAATATAGACAGGTAAGTCATATTATAATCCGGAATTCAATTAAAATACATTAAACAAAGTGGTCGTCTCACGAAGCTATCCCATTTGTTTGTAAAATTTCAAGGAAAACCAACAACTTTACACGAGATATCTGTTGAGCACCAGAGACGACAAATTGAGAAATATGTATACTAACAATTAACATTCGTTAAACAAATAACAGGGGTAAAACAATTATCGACTGGTCTGGAAAGCTTGTAAACTTGCCAAAATGGGAATATGTCAACATTCATGGACAATCGCAATGTTACTAGCCTATTGGTAGTCTTATTGTGCGAAGTTACAAGTTTTTCTAAGGCAGCCGTTTTACTACTAGGTATGAGAAGAAAATCATTTTATTTTCATACTAGATGGATTATGCAAATCTTTATTTCATAATTTAAAACAGGATAAAGAATTGCATATCCAATTTTAAATGTTAACCTATCAAATGAAGTATACGCATCATCCTACAAATTGCACACGAAAAAACTTGCTTATCATTGACCTTCATACCAAAAACATACTATTGTATGATATCATATAGGCCTAATAGTGTACGTACGAATAATACGTTTATTCAACATTGAAACAGTACCGGTAACTGTCGAATGGCGTTTGAAATGATAAGTCACACAGTAATTTTTCCCTTTTGGCAATGATTACAAACTTCCCATGCATTACTGTGATGTGTGAGTGGAAATGATTGAAGTTTCGTACAGAAATACATATGATCAAAACTTATATAAAAAGAATTACTAGATTGATAAATGAAACATAAACGACAAGTTGATGTAAAACGACGAATGTGAGTATATAAAACAATAGAATGTACCTTTATCATAACATACCCGGTACAAGAAAACACTAGCATCACCTCAAGTGAAGCACATCTTGCATAAAATACCGACGGAAAGATTTTAAGAAGTGATCATAGATACTAATTATAACAATGTGAATGTAATTCGAATGTCTGTGAGCTACACTTCTTCGTAGAGTTCATGAACTAATACAATTTCTGAGATTCTTCTTCCCTCTGTTCATCGGAGTCAGGCATTGTCGTTTGATTTAATTGTGACACTCGTTCTTTCGACGCTTTTCGATCACACGTGACACCACTTGATCATAATTTCCGGCCAGGTTTGCACATACTCGTATTACGGATATCACAACTTGATAAAGTGTCGGAAAAGATGTTGGAAAACATCTCTTCGAGAATTTCCACTTTGAAAACTTGTCGTCTCGGATGAAAAATTGCATCAACTCGTCCGGTGCAATGAGTCGGCACACTTTGCGAGTAACTAACAATGGTTGAACCTGAGATGATTAGTTGATTTGTGGAGAAATTAGTGCTTTCAGAACGAAGGCGTCCAGGGCGATTTGCAATCTCACACGTTACAGCTTCACCAACTTTTCTTCCAAGGAATTGAACTGAAATTAAGAAGTCTATTGAAATCATCTTAATCACTGAAGAGTGGATATTTTTGATAATCATTATTGCATGTGTTAGAGGGGAAACTATTGCGAGAATTCGAGTGATACATGGTGGGTGATTTGACACAAATTTTGTGAAAACGCTGCCACTGCTTAATGAATGAAAGAAAAGTGCTGATATTACAACCACTGTGTCATCAATACCTAAAAATTCTTGAAAGTTTCATTCATACATGGTAATAGAATCTATATTTTTGTAATCATAGCAAGGCATGATTTGGCATACGAGTAGGAAGACTTAAGACTTTACGGCTCTTTTAAGTTAAATTAGTTTTCATTTGACTTTATAGTAGTGATGTGAGCGATCAACCAATCGCTAATCGGTTCATTCATTATGACCCTGTTCAAATTAACTTATTCCATGCATTTTAAGATAAGTTAAGTCGAAAACAAGAGATACATAATGTGCAGTAAAGCATTATGATAAAATATTTCCATAATAATATTAGCAATAATATTGCTAATTTTTATTACAATCACTTCAATTTGGTAGTAGGCGTATTTTTATATCCATGCCACTTAATTACATTATTTGAAATGTTATGTTATCGCAGCAAGATAATGTTGTTTGTCGGTTACCCATGTTAACGGATTGACTAATTCACATCAGTTAACCGTTGAAAAAGAAATTTACGGGTCCAATCTTGACACCCGAGATTTTCACTACGCTGTTTACCATTAAAAAACACTAAAACCAAAGGCCAACATTGGTAGAAACGAATTTCATTAAAACTTGCCTAAAACACCGTAGTATAAAAGCCTTTCATCGGCATTCTAGTAGATGTAACATCGACAGAAATTTTTAGAATTATAAAATGAATTCGATGCATGAACTGACACATCGATTCAAATGTATTAACTGTCTTAAACGCATGTTCTATCACGGCTGTGTTCGAGGCGGCCTATTTGAAAAGTGCCTCCGCCTCAGACCTCAGCAATAATATAGTATAATATGTACCATATACTGTAGTTATAATAATAACATGGTATAAACGTGATATGATGCTATACGATATAGTTAATTTTTCGTTGTCGGTCTAGTTCTACACACTGATGATTAATCTTGCTATTCTTAACACGGTAGGCCTACAGTAGTCTACAAATTTGGTTGGGTACTGCTGTCATAGATGTTCATCTTTGACCCCAGTACCCAACCAGATTCATGCACTCCGAATTATTGAACAGTACTATAGAAGGCTACTACTGTAGTAGTAGCCTTCTGTTAAATAGTTCGGAGTGCAATGGCAATCCATTTTTCATGAACATCATGCGTATAGCTAGACCCTCACGTAGTCTGGTAAAGAAACATAACAAATATGACGTTCATATAAAGATCGGATTATGGTCGATTTCTATGAGTTCATGTTTTCTCAACCAGCCTAGATCTACATTTCATTAATCAGAAAGTTTAATGGATCTACTTCACAGACATGGTCGGCTAGCTGTTGTCTATACAATACCCACTAATTGATGAAAATTCATTCATTAATCAAAGGAAACGGCGGTGATGGTGTCCAAACGCCGAATTAACTAAAATCACAATAGCCGAATTCGCATCATATGTTTTCATAGATTTACTTCTGTTATTGAATAGCGGACACTACAACTACTAAATACTACTAAATACACGACAGACGACTGATGAATTACTTGTACGGTAGTAAACCAATGGAATCTATTCAATGGAGGACATGTACGGTATCTAAACTTCATTCAGTAACTTTTTATATTGGTTGGCATAAATTGCATCTATAATAACTGTATATCAAATAACATCAAATATATGCATCAAATAATAGGATTATATCAAATCATATAATTCATTAAAATTTCGAAAGCCGTAGGCGGCCAATTTTTTACGCCTCCGCCTCCACAGCCCTGTGTCCTATAGTTTGTCTATGCTGTCCTTGTATGCCATATTCGTAATTTCAACTATGTTGTAAGACTTCGATCATGTATAAGATTTCCACGATTGTCCCATACTGTGATGAAATGAAAAATTATCTATTAGCAAGAATCAATCCTTTTAATTTTTCAATTCCATACGTATTGCGTAAACACAATGAAAATTCAAACGTTTAGTGGAAAATCCAGTTGTGTAGTTCATGAAATAGTAAAATTATGATTACACTGTATGTATCAGTCACCATGTCAATTATAATGTGAAACCCGCCCCAAGAACTGGGAAAACTATTCAAATCGCATGGATCCATAAGGCGCGATTGTTACGTATGATCAAATATTATCATACAACATAGTCTAGGCCTTAAGAGTCCTGCTGTTTTTAATGTGACTGCAATACAGTGTATTGTTAAGAACATGACTGCAAAGATTGATAGGGAATTTCCGACTTACCATTTTGTCAATATCGTTGATGCAGAAGATATGTATCTAGTGACAATGGCAGATGGAAGTAAGTCGACGACATTGAGCTGTTTTTCGTTGTCTGCCTGTTGGGGTCTGGAAAACTAATGGCCACGACTAGGACTCACCAAGATCATCACAGGAAACCAATTTTTCATTGAATGTAGTGCAAATTCAGACCTGGATTCAGGCTGACTAGAAAATTATTCACGGCATAAGATGTACAGTCAGTTAATTTAGATTGTGAGGAATAAATCGGTGTGAAATGCCATTAGACGACGTTGAATTGTTCTCCAAACTGCACCACACTGAATCAGATATATATTAAGCATTGAACAAATCACAACCACCTTCAACGGTGAGACATTGAGATAACCAAGTCAACTTTCTCAGTCGACATTCGCCTGCAATTGTGAAAGATGATGATTGGCTGTTCCCTGTTCCCTCTGCAAGTTGCCGGCGTTGACTGCGCTTCACGGCATGGCCAATCACGTAAGCGAAAGGGGCGATCGATCACAAGATAGCAAAACATTGCGATGCTTGAAAATGCGTGTCGTGTGTGAAAAAGTGCTTATGCCGCGTCAAACAGAAAATTCGCGCGCGCCATTTGCTTCAGCTGAATCACAACCAAAGGCAATTGTATAGTGACAGAGTGACTATAGATTGCCCTTGCAGACGCAAGCATAATATGGCTCATGAGTCACATTACCGCCCGTCAAAATGAATTGGACACAACTCACAAACTATAACTTCCAAGATCGCCCGACATGCACAACACAAGGATTCGATAGAAAAGAAATTGAAATGAACGCAATGCATGCACGGCGATGTTCTTTACTTGTTATGCTCACTGAAATCATAGTTATAAAAATAGCAAGAAATTGCCCTGGTTATTACATGTTACGCAAAAAATAATATTCCTGTCGAAATTATGCACGCGTTCGATTCTGGCGGCCTACGGTGTACTCTCGCACACTTCGGCAAAAGTAGAAACATTGAATGCAATCAAGCATAAAACTAAACGCTTTGATTTAATAATACTTAAAACAGGATGCCGAATTACAGACAATCGATCTTCAATTCATCGCTAGACCACAAAATATTCTGGAATGTGATCTGCATCCAGGCTTTCAGCAAGCGTTCGACTAGATGTTGTTTGATAAAACCAAAAAGAGGACTAAAAGATAAACGAATCAAGTAGCATTCGATAAGTTTAAGCAAAACAAGTATGTATATTATATCAGAATTTACACGGAAATTTCAACCTGCGGAAGTTCAACCGCTGGAACATGCGCAACCGTTTCTATTCCGTGAAGCGTCCGCAAATCATGAATTTAAAGTCCGAGAAACGGAAGCCCGACGGATTTCCGTATACTGCCGTTCTTTATCCGTAGTCTCGCGGACAAAAGTGTGAGTTAATGGAAGACCGACGGATGTCCATTTCTTACCCGTTTTGTCCGCGGACAAAGCTTGCTCGGCGGGCATCAGATTTCCAAATTGTCCAGCAGGGATCACGCTGTCAGTATAGACCAGTTCTATTTGCTTAGGTTCCAATATCGATTATTTCAGTCTGTTGATTCAAAATCTTTCGGAATAACAACAGGATAATATGCCTTATTTCAATAATGCGTAGATCTATATTAGCAACAAAATATGTGCCTACAAAATAGAACACAATCCATAAAAGAGTTGAATATGAGAATGTTGAATAAGGAGTCCTATATCCAAAGTAATGTTTTCCGATACCAATAAAATACGAGGGTGATACAAAAGGTTTGGCTGGGGTGGCCGTCCATTGAGATCTGTGGCGTATAGGCCATGAGATATGTTGGTGCATGAAATATAGGTCTGCAGTAGTCGATAATTTGCCGTCTACACAAAATAAAGTTTTCAGCCTAAACACGAATACGATTGCACTGCTCTACCCCTAAACGGCACGAAATCTAAACCGGATTCGTTTAACACGAAAGTAACACCGAGTAATTCATTTAAAGCATGCAACACAATTCAAGACCATAGTCCACTAAATAAGCCTCACCAAGCTAAATAATTTAAAAGTAATTTGAAGACTAAAAGAGTGATTCCGGACGAAGGTTGTTGATCATCCTATAAAAATCTGTTATCAAGCTGGTGTAGTCTCAGAGAACACCGTCGCTCAGATTCCAATGCTGAGCAGCGCACTCGGTCCAACAGAATAAAATGCAAAAATATAGATCAAAATAGAATAATTGAATATTTACCTATTTTTCAACTTAGTATGCAACTCAATATTCAAATATTCTACTAACACTGTGTTTGCAAGAAGCAGAAGTTATTACTTATTGCAGATGCACTAACTTATGCGATTTGCCAGTAGTGTGTTTAAAGTTATACTTAATGAATGCCCGTCGAAATTTCACTAGCTTAGTAATTGCAAATCTCAAATTAACCCGGTGCAACTTTGAATAGAGAGTTGAGTCGATGCTGAGAGATGTAAACTAGGCCTGCTGATGATTCCTGACATTGGATGAAATAGCAGCTATACTGGTCTGTTTCCACTGAGGATGGAACTCAATATTTAATTATTCTATTTACATTGTATACAAGCTTACCTCAATAAGCCATTGATTCTATCAAAACTTTTAACATAACTGTCAAATTTGAAAATTATGATATGCGGAATACCACTGTGATCGCTTATAAAAACATTGATATCGAGCGTTACCCTACTGGGAATTTTACCATGACATCACCGTAGCTTGCCTTTAGAACAACGAAGTTATCAAATGATCTCAAATTGACAATTCACTCGTGTAATGAATTGTTGTCAACATGAAACACGATTGTGTTCAAGCCTATGTAGATTATCATCTGCTGTTCACGTCCTACTGACTCTACAAAAGAAATTCGAAATAGTCATAACAGTCTTCAATAGGAAAGTCGAGCATGCTGACTTGCAGACAGACCAAAACAACCCCTCCCCCGCAATTTGTTTACTTTGCACTCTAAAATGAATATGACCGACAAGTTTATCATAAAAATCGATTCTGATTCTAATCAGTTGATTCTTATGCTTTTAAATCGTTTCAGTACTGCATTCATCATTCGAGGCCTTACATTCTCAGCTTTCAAATAAGCTATGATTAAACTGTTTATGGTATTTTGTTTGCTGCATGGGCGGTGGTCAAAACAAGAAAATCGCTCAATTTGCAGATCGTCAGTTTTAAAAATAGGAACATGTGAGTATGATAATGAATCAGGAACGAGGCAATGAGCATCTTCTGAGCTTTCTCTTGATGTATTGTTAATCAAAGTCCGGGAAGGATGCAATGATGTCGTAAAGTTATCACAGAATCGTGTCTCTAGTGTCTGGAAATGTCACACTCTCACCTGCATCAGATGCACGCAGGTGTCTGGTAGTTTCAGGACCCCAGCAATGTGAAAAATGAGAAACAAGATTTTTTAATTTTTGTTCATATCAGTTCAATAGTCTTCGCGAAATTCTTCAATAAATGCACGAACATGATCAACAGTGAGCAAATTCAGTTGGTGTGTTGTGAGGACAAAGAGAAGTCTTCGCTAATTGCTTGTGTGCAACCGTAGAAATCATAGAAATTGATAACAATAAAACCTCTGGAATGGAAGCAAAGCTTCATACAATACACAATAGTGGCACAAAAACCGCACGCATTTTCACTTAAATACACTTGTCAACGGCTAAAAGATTGGGTTAGAATCAGTCATATGTGCAATTCCAAACTTTTAATTGGTGGTTCACACCCTCAACTTAGTTCCCCGACTGTGCCACGACCTTGAGTCAATTACTTCGGAATTTTACGTAAACAGTCGACTGCCCGCCCTATTCCAGTTCGCGTCTCTTCTCGCAAACTCCGTCATCGATCAATGAATTCTCCATCTCAGAGACGATTCCTCAGTGCTTTTCCTCGTGCATCTCGCCACGCCTTTCGGGCAGACCGCTTTCTCTCCTTTGCTCTCTTACAACGTTCGATCCCCCCACCATGAAGTTGATGACATTCTGCAGCTCGTACATGAACGTTCTCTCCACGTTATGCTTTTGACTGAGACCTGGTACGACATCGATTCTGTTTGCGTTAGCCACCTTCGCAAAGAGGGACTTCTTGTCGTTGATCATCCTCGTCCTCGCAATCGTCTTGACACAATGGCATCCGACCACGACGGTGTCATCATTGCATCGAACGATCAGGTGCATCAAAATCGTTTGTCTCTTACCTTCGATCCAACAGCCTCCGAATGTTCCTGCGCGAGACTGACTGTCGGCTTCACCTGTCTGACTGTTGTCCTCATCTACCGCACTGGCAATATCACCTCGCTTTTTTTCTCTGAGCTTTCGCTGATTCTCGAACAACTCTCAACTCTTCCGGGTCCCTTACTTGTGGCAGGTGACCTGAACATTCACGTCGAGCGACCAACCGATCCCCACGCTTGCTCTTTGACAGAGCTCATGTCTTCTCACGATCTCACATGTCGGGTAAACGTACCAACTCATGTCCAGGGTGGAACTCTGGATGTCTTTTTTTCCCGTTCTGAACTTTCTGACATTTTCGTCAACGTTAGTAATCCGGGACTATCAGATCACAGTCTCCTGACTTGGAGCGGGCCTTTTGTTTCTCCTCCACCGATCTACGTTTCCTCTATCTCTCGCCCTTGGAGCCGCTTTGACTTGTCTCTTTTCCGACAAGCCCTAAGTCACTCATCTTTGTGCCTTCCCTCACACTGGGTTTACCTCAGCGCGGACGAACTTGCCGAATTGTTTGACTCGTGCATTACTGTTATACTTGACGAGCAAATTCCCTTCAGCCGTCCGTGACTCTGCGACGCCGTCCTTCAGACCCTTGGTTTGACGAGACTTGCCGCGAGGCAAAACGGCGCGCTCGTCATCTTGAGAAGCATTTTCGACACCTTCAGCGTCGCGCCCTCTCCGATCCATCGCTCCAGACATCAGCTAACTCCAGCTACATTGAGTGGAAGAACAGTCTCAGGGCCTACCTCACCCTTATCCACCGTAAGAGAGACCATTTTTGGCGCACTAAGACCGAATCAAATTATCGCTCACCTCGCGATCTCTGGCGCTCGATTGACTCCATAACGGGTCGTGGTCAATCTTCGCCATCTCAGCACCTCACAGCTTCCGACTATCATCAAAATTTTGAAGCGAAGGTCAGTGAGGTCCGCCAGGCAACCATCGACTCCACCCCTACTATCTTCTCGGTTGCACCTCCTGATTGCCACCTCACTTCTTTTCATGAGCTCACTCATGCTTTGGTGACATCCGAAGTTAGAAAGCTGTCTGACAAGACATCAGTTGGTGATCCTTTTCACACAGGTATCCTGAAAAGCTGTATTGACGTACTGGCGCCGTTCATTGCGCATCTTTACAGCACATCAGTGATAACAGGCATTTTCCCATCCGCCTGGAAGAAGGTATACATTACTCCGGTCCCAAAGAAGGGCAAAGTTGACGCCACCAATGTCAATACACACCGCCCAATCTCCAGCTTGCCCACTCTTTCAAAGATCCTCGAAAGACTTGTGTGTTCCCAGTTGCGCTCTCATCTCGAAGCTTTCAGTCTGATGCCAAGGCTCCTATCTGCATACCGACCGGGACACTCCACCGAAACTGCCGTTCTGAAGCTCTCCTCAGACATCTTCCGTGCCATGGATAGTGGCAAGATTGGCCTATTGTGTTTTCTTGATCTCTCCAGTGCTTTCGACACAATTGATCATTTTATCCTCATCACCCGACTCCGATCATCTTTTGGCCTCGACGGTCCCGTGCTGCAGTGGCTGGAGTCCTACCTCACCGGATGAACTCAGTCGGTAAGACAAGGCTCGACGTTTTCGACACCTACGCTAGTGATCTGCGGAGTTCCACAAGGATCAGTTTTGCTCATTAACATGATCTTCGCATGTACTCTTATGCCGATGATATTCAATTATATGGCTTCTGTGACATCTCGGAGAAAGGGCGATTGAGTGCGAAAATATCTGTCTGCTTGGACGTTCTAATCAACTGGTTTGCTTCCAATCGGCTGCAACTCAACCTCCACAAATCCGAGTTCATGTGGTGCGGATCTAAACATCGGATGAGAAGCTTCTTTCCTGAGCCTGTTCGTCTGGGCGCCAATTTGTCCTCTCCTGTGGATTCTGTCAGATGCCTTGGAGTCCAATTTGACCCAGTGTTGTCATTTCGAACGCACATTACTAAGACCGTCGCCTCCTGCTTTGCCATGCTTCGCAGGATAAGATCGATACGCCGCCCAGTCAGTCCAGCTCTTCTGACATCCATCATCGTGGCTTTAGTTCACACTCGTCTGGACTACTGCATCTCCGTCCTCGCTGGCGTCCCATCCACCCAGCTCTGTCATCTTCAGGCCGTTCTCAATGCTGCCGCCGGACTCATTTATGGATGCAACCGCTACTCCTCGGTTTCGCCTTTGCTCAGAGAACTTAAGTGGCTACCGATACATGCCAGCAACGTATAGCGGCCATCGTTCACTCCTGTCTCAGTAGAAGTCCCTGTGATATAACGACACTCTAATAAAGCTCATGAACGAATAAATAAATGAATGAATTTCCATTCTACACCATTTCCAGTTTAATTTCAGACATAGTCATTTTAATTTCAGGTTGATCAGTTATATTTCAGACAATGTCAGATATATTTCAGATATCATCATTTTAATTTCAGAAGATATCAATTGTATTTCAGCTGCTACCTGTCTGAGGTAGATATCCTCGAAAATTTTCAAAGCATTTGTATTTCAAATATTGTGATCAGATTTCAAATGCTTTAAATCACAATTTGGTAGGATTTTCTGATGACAAGATGTCTGACACGTTAAGCATTGACGACAGTGTGGATGAGCCAACAGTGAGAGGCAGCTACTCAAGGCATTCATTAACTGATAGAGAGCGAATCCTTTCTGCAGCTGACAATGGTGACGACTGGATAGGTACAGCACGTTTGCTAATAGTGTCATATGATTGCTTCGAAGCATTTCATGTCCAAAGGAGACACTGATTCCAGATTGCGAATACAAGCTTCTTTTTTCAACGTGCATTTGCATGAAGATGCATGCGCATAGTTGTGATATGATGGGCCTGTCTGCTGCATCAGCGCTTTCAATTTTTGTATGTCATGAACAGTAGGCCCCAATGGATCAATAAGCGCAGTCATGTTTTATGAATATAGAGCACAAAAGATATCTGAAATTAAATTGACCTTGTCTGAAATATAAATTACCATAGCTGAAATTAATTTGATGATATCTGAAATATAAGTGACGGGGACTGAAATTAAACTGATGCATCTGAAATTAAAGTGATGATATCTGAAATATAGTTGATGTTGTCTGAAATTAAACTGGAAATGGTGTAGTCAGCTTCAGATAAACAACAAACTACTTCTATGGTAGAAATCCGAGGACAACAATAGAAGCGACCAAAGACATTGAAACCAATAGAACGTCGTGGATATGTGCCTTCATGATAGCGGTATGTAAACGATGATGACTTCCAGTGTTTGACAATATGATGTTGTCGACAGCTCATCAATGTACTTTGCAAATACTCACGATAAATATCATTTATACAAAAGTATTTTCAAAAAATAACTTACAATAGATCGCCTTGAGGCAAGAATCTACAACTTTTGCATGTTTCAGCAATTTCCTTCTTTTAAAGATCTAATAATCGGCGACAGCCGAGCAGCAAGCCGCTGCTATCCATTCTAGTCTCACTAACTTAGGCCTCATCCACACTGAAAGTAAACACGAGCGTGCCGAGCTATTGATCGCTCTGCTTTGCTTTGCTCGCATTGTGGCAGTCTAGACTGCTGCAATCACAGAATTAGACAGCTTGTCTCTTTTTATTTTTGACTAGAAAGGAAACAGTGGAACATGTAATGTTAATGAAATGGCACAATCTGCTGACACAATACCATAGCAATCGAACAATAAGTATCCAGTTCAACATGAAACACGCAAAATTGTGCGAAGTTTCAGTGACTGTTATCAACTGGGTCACACAGCAATGGGACACAGTCGATGTCAAGTTCTTCAGAGAAGTTTGTGAACGTTTTTTCGTGCGCCTGCTACTTTTTTTAATAATGATCCGAATGACCAACATTATCGAGAAAACTTTTATGCGATGATCTGAATTCTTCGAATCTGAAGGAATCGTGGCGATCGGAGCAGCTTGATGGAATTCACATCAATCTGCAAACGAAGTACGACTATTTCTCCTATCTATGCAAGGTATTAAAAACTTCTTTTAGCCCACTTAGTAAGTTCTTATACGTGCCATCGTTTTAAATCAGTTTGCGCTTCTAGCAAAGTGATACGCTTAAACAATCTAATTCTGTGGGCTGAGACCCTTAAACAATGCGAAAAGTCGGATTTTTATGTGTATAACCGTGCAGAAAGAATAGGGCAATTTCAACCATAAAAGTTACGGTTATGTGATATCAAGATTTCTCTCCGTTTCCACCAATTTCGATGAGCAGCATGTCAAATCAAAGGAAAACTCAGAAGATGCTCATCGCCTTGTGCGTGATTCATTATCATACTCACATGTCTACATTTTGAAAAGTTATGATTTGCAAATTAAGAGATTTTCATGTTTTGACCATTGTCCAACAACCACAACACCGGATGCAAGTTTATCATAGATTATTTGAAACCTGGGAATGCAAACTCTCGAATAATGCATGGCATCTTGTTATGCTACATGATTGGAAGGGCATTAAAATCGATTGAACTTTGACATAACTTAGGTGGCTCGATTTTGTGATCAACTGTGTGAATGAGTGCTAGAAATATTCTTAGTCATCTATAAACTAACCTTTCACACTGAAATTCGAAAGCATGCCTGGTTCAAAATCACGATCTTTCTTTGCTTTTTCCTCCCCTTCATATTCTTCACATCCTTCTCCGGCTTCAGAAATCTTATTCAAAGAGAAAGAATGATTTGCAAGGTCTTCCTTTCCTTTCGATGTAAGTTCTTTACTTTTTAGCATGGCCAAGAACGGAGCTGTGATTAGTACAGTGCAACTGAGTATAAAGATTCCCAACCACCATGCACCGATCCAATATGGATCTCTTTGTCCACCAGGATATTCTGATGAGCGCATTCCAAGAGTTTCATGAAAAGTATTCATCGTTGCACCCATTGAAAATCCAATAATGGGAGCAAATGAGCGTACAGCAAATAAGGTCCCTAAAATGAATCGACTACTGAAATGAAATGTGTATAAAATGATATAAGAAGCTTGCTCGAGACATGTACACCGTCATGGCCTGCCTGCATCCATATATTGGGAAAACTTGTTACGCAAGTTTACGCACCGGAAGTGGTATATAGTCCTGGAGGTATTTCTCTTATTTGCTGATTAAGTCATCTGACTGACTGCGGCAAGTTTATTCACGCGCAATCATCAGTCATTTATTTGATTTGTCATGAAAAGCAATACTTCTCGATTATCAATACATCTACGCAATGAGGAACTGGCTTTTGTTATTTTTTACTTTACTGAGAGCAAGCCCTAACAGACAGTTATCGTCTTTATCATTGAACCATAGTGAAGTGAATATCTGCATCGCATGCTATACTTATTCGATAAACCAAGCAATAAACATGCATTTTGAACTATTTTTCAAGGCTTAAAATTAAATAAATAAATAGATAAGTGCTGCTGTGTTTTGTGTATGAATTCGTACTTAAAGACAATGGACACTCGGTCGTCAACAATTTTAGTGCCTAAAATTGAGTTACCATGTATCACGTTAATACTGATGATTTTGATGCCTTCGTTATGAGTAGCCTTCGAGCAATGTATTAAGCTACTAAAGAATTTGATAATTGATTCTTCAGGTTAGAATAAGTTTTAAATACATATCCGCTAAAGAGAAGATGTGCTTGCTTGATCAAGCTACTAAAAGTTCAGTAACATCTCACGACAAGTTTATTTCAAGCATTTTGACTTATTTCAGCATATTAATTTACGTAGTTCTTTTTACATTGTTTCCATATGTAAGCTTGTGGTCCTGATGGACTTCCTCACTTTGTTTTCACTGCATTTGCGGATATTTTCGCCTGTCATTCATCGTCTGATTCATCGGCGAACGTCACTCCTGTACCTAAAGTCTCCAAGCCCCAGTTTGTATCAGATTTGAGACAAATCTCTCTACTTCCCATCTTCTCAAAGATTCTCGAAAAGATAATTGCCAAGGGGTGGATCATTCCCTATGTAAAAGAAATGGACAATTCTCAATTCGCATACATTCCCCGGTAAGGTAGTGATGCGACGTCAGTTCTAACTATCCTTAATCATCGAATCCTCAGTTTCCTGGACCATGATTCAGGCGCTGTACGTGTACTGTCTACGGACCTCAGCAAAACCTTCGATTAGCTTCTGCACTCCGTCATAATGCAATCTCTTGTGTCTCAACAACTGCCATATGAACTTATCCTATGGATTAACAGCTTCCTGTCAAATAGATGTCAACGCGTGTCTGTCAATGGCAGGATTCTAGATGGACTAGAGTAATAAGTGGTGTTCCTAATGGTGGTGTCGTGGGTCCTCTTCTTCTCTGTGTGTCCGTAGCTTCTCTCCAACCACTCCTTGACAACTCAACAGTCATCACGTATGCGGACGATATTTCAGCATTGCATTTTGTGCGGCATGGTGCCGGCGACTCTTTGCAGAAGGAGATGAACAACATCGTATCTTGGTCTGAGGCATCGGGTCTTCCTCTAAACGTCTCAAAGTGCTGTGTGATGGATATTGTAAATAAAATGGACCTCAATTTGAATCGAATTCATATCGGATCTGAAAGTATACCATCCGCTAACTCGGCCAAGATTCTAGGAGTGACTTTCTCAAGTTCACTTAGTTGGAGCGATCAACATATATAAGAAGTGTTCCAAGACTATTTGCTCTACGGAATCTGAAGCGAACCAAGTGCAGACGCGATGTACTAACAAATGTTTACAATTCCCTGATCCGCTCAATTATGACCTATGCCTTCCCATGTTTTGCGAATGACAGCAAGCGTCACCTGAACCGCCTATTGCGCATCGAAAGGAGGGCATACACGATTATGACCGGGTCTTCCTCGATGCCCAAGAATTACAATGCAGCTGAGGATCAAATACACAATAAACTCTTCAGCAAGATCGCCTCCAGTCAAAACCAACCATTACAAGCATTGTTCGACAGAAGGCTCCCTACAATAAGCAACTCCTGTCCACTCAGAAAAAACGAGAGCGTCTACTAGACGTCTTGCCAACTCCTTCATTAGATTTTGCTGTTAACTTTAGAACCTTGTCACAATATCTTGTCTCTGAATTCTATGTAATGCGTGTATCGCCTTTTGTATGCCAATAAAGAATTTATTATTATATGCTTTGAACTACATGACTCTAAGCTATGAGGCTAAATTCAACTTACCTATAAATCCACCGCTATTCGAACCCGCCATATCATCCAAGAAGCTTATCCCAATGGACCAAAACGGACAAGCTGCGATTCCATTGATGATTCCTCCTATCATGAGTATTGCAAATGCACCAGTCTTATCTCCGGAGGAGCCCGCCTTCAACCTGAGATTCGTGCTGCTTGAGGCGCTCATGTTTGCAGCACAGACGCTGGTCATAGTAGCAGCTTGCCCTCCGCGCAAGCTTATTGCCGCAATGTTTGATGTGTTACCCGTATTTATGATTTCTTCAACGGTGTATTTCGGGCCATATACAAGAAAAGGCAAACCAATGACAAACCCAGAAAGTGCCAATCCTAAGGCACTCCCAACCAGAGATTTAACTTGGTTGCTTTTACCTCCGAAGTACGAAATAATGATGACGCAAGACAGATACCCAATGTCATTAGCCGACATCAGCCATCCCAAATCTCCACTGGTGAGATCGAATCTTTTTTCAAGGGTTGTAATCATGGAAGGCATATACGTGTTAAGTGCTCCTTGTGTTAGGGCATATAAAGCCATAAAAATCAATGCAATTCTGGGATCTGTTATGGAACAAGGCATTTCAGCCATATTTCCGAGATGACTGCGATGCCAGCAGCTTGTGAATAATGAATGCGTAGCATCCTTTACGGATGATATTAGTTTGTTTTAATTAATCAAAGTGCGAATACTTTGGAACGTGTTGTGTAGGTTGCTAGTTCCTGCACATAATTTTGTAATGTAAACAAGGTAAACATCATGACTTCGTCGATGAATCATGATGGACAACTTAATCAATGAAAGAAGGCCAATCAAATAATGAAAGATGTCACGATCCTATGTCACGCCTTTGACCTAAGTGATTTTGAAACTCAGTAAAGTACAGGGAAAGATAGAAAAGATAACAAAAGTTATCAAATATGCTAGGACATGCAGTACACAATATACATGTGCGGTTGTATGGTATGCCTAAACTTGCCTTGAGTTACCGGACAAATTACTGGTAAGTTATTAAGTAAATCATTATACCGCAAAATCTTGTAGCCTTACTTCCTTGCTTATTATTCTTCCTTGTTGACCGTCCGTTTATGTCATGCTAGCTCATCAAGCAATTAAAATTCAAACCAAAATTTTGACGAGATTTGTAGCAATCTTCGAATGCGTGCATTTAAGAATAAATGCCATATATCCTCAATATGTCTAAATAAATGCTTAGTATGATAGAATTTTAGACAATGGATAGATAATGGCAAGAGACATCCGACACAATTGCATTACTAATGAAGTGAAACGGACTTGGGAATTGTGACGTCATCATGAATCTT
>CAJQUW010015034.1:0-127500 GCA_907163375.1 Prostheceraeus crozeri
TTAGTTTTCAGTTAGTTTTCAGTTAGTTTTCAGTTATTTTTTTCAGTTAGTTTTCAGTTAGTTTTGAATTAGTTTTCAGTTAGTTTTCAGTTAGTTTTCAGCTATTTTAAAGTTTGTTTTTACAGTTATTTTTCAGTTATTTTTTCAGTTTGTTTTCAGTTAGTTATCATTTAGTTTTCAGTTAGTTTTCAGTTAATTTTCAGTTAGTTTTCAGTTAGTTTTCAGTATGTTTTCAGTTTGTTTTCAGTTAGTTTTCAGTTAGTTTTCAGTTAGTTTTCAGTTAGTTATCATTTAGTTTTCAGTTAGTTTCCAGTTAGTTTTCAGATAGTTTTCAGTTAGTTTTCAGTTAATTTTCAGTTAGTTTTCATTTAGTTTTCAATTATTTTTTCAGTTAGTTTTCAGTTAGTTTTCAGTTAGTTTTCAGTTATTTTTTCAGTTTTTTTTCAGTTAGCTTTCAGTTAGTTTTCAGTTAGTTTTCAGTTAGCTTTCAGTTAGTCTTCAGATAGTCTTCAGTTAGTTTTCAGTTAGTCTTCAGTTAGTTTTCAGTTAGTTTTCAGTTAGTTATCATTAAGTTTTCAGTTAGTTTCCAGTTAGTTTTCAGATAGTTTTCAGTTAGTTTTCAGTTAGTTTTCATTTAGTTTTCAGTTAGTTTTCAGTTAGTTTTCAGTTATTGTTTGTCAGTTAGTTTTCAGTTATTGTTTGTCAGTTAGTTTTCAGTTAGTTTTCAGCTATTCTTCAGTCTGTTTTTTGAGATATTTTTTCAGTTATTTTTTCAGTTATTTTTTACAGTTAGTTTTCACTGATATTTTTCAGATTGTCTTTCAGCTATTTTTTTCACTTATGTTTTTCAGTTATATTTTCAGTTATTTTTTTTTAGCTATTATTTTCGGTTGCTTTTTTCAGATAGTTTTTTGTTAGTTTTCAGTCAGTTTTCAGTTAGTTTCAGTTATTTTTTCAATTAGTTTTTATATGGTTTTCACTTAGTTTTCAGTTAGTTTTCAGTTAGTTTTCAGTTAGTTTTCAGTTATACATTTCAGTTAGTTTTCAGTTAGTTTTCAGTTATTTTTCAGTTATTTTTCAGTGTGTTTTTGTCAACTATTTTTCGGTTATGGTTTCGGTTATTTTTTTGAGCTTTTTTTTCAATTTTTTTTGAGCTATTTTTTTAAATTATTTTTTCAGTTAGCTTTCATTTAGTTTTCAATTAGTTTTCAGTGATTTTAGGTTACTTTTTAGTTAGTTTTCACTTAGTTTTCAGTTAGTTTTCAGTTAGTCTTCAGTCAGTCTTCAGTTAGTTTTCAGTTATACCTTTCAGTTAGTTTTCAGATAGTTCTGAGTTATTTTTCAGTTATTTTTGACTTTTTTTTCAATTTTTTTCAGTTATTTTTTTCAATTCTTTTTTCAGTTAGTTTCCTGTTATTTTTTTCAGTTATTTTTTCAGTTATCTTCTTCAGTTAGTTTTCAGTTAGTTTTCAGTTAGTTATCATTTAGTTTTCAGCTAGTTTCCAGTTAGTTTTCAGATAGTTTTCAGTTAGTTTTCAGTTAGTTTTCAGTTAGTTTTCAGCTAGTTTTCATTTACTTTTCAGTTAGTTTTCAGTTAGTTTTCAGTTTCGTTTTCAGCTAGTTTTCATTTCATTTTCAGTTAATGTTGAGTTAGATTTCAGTTAGTTTTCAGTTAGTTTTCAGCTAGCTTTCAGTTAGTTTTCAGTTGTAGTTTTCAGTGTGTTTTTTCAGTTATTTTTTTCTGCTATTTTTTCAGCTAGTTTTCAGTTTTTTTTCAGTTAGTTTTCATTAAATTTTCAATTAGTTTTCATTTAGTTTTCAGTTAGTTTTCAGTTAGTTTTGAGTTAGTTTTCAGTTATTGTTTGTCAGTTAGTTTTCAGTTAAATTTAGTATGTTTTTTATGTTATTTTTTTCAATTATTTTTTCAGTTAGTTTTCAGCTAGTTTACAGTGTGTTTCTTCAGTTATTTTTTTCAGTTAGTTTTCAGCTATTCTTCAGTGTGTTTTTTGAGATATTTTTTCAGTTATTTTTTTCAGATATTTTTCTATTATTTTCTTCTTTTTTTCAGTTAGTTTATTAAGTAAGTTTTCTGCTATTTTTGTGTTAGTTTTCAGTTAGTTTATTGAGTTAGTTTTCGATATTTCTCTATTAACTTTAAGTCAGTTTTCTGTAACTTTCAGTTATTTTTCAGTTTGTTTTTTCAGTTAGTCTTCATTTAGATTTGAGTTAGTTTTCATTTATTTTTCTTTTATTTTCCAGTCATTGTTTGTCAGTTATTTTTCAGTTAGTTTTTGAGTTATTTTGTCGGTTATTTTTTTGAGCTTTTTTTTCAATATTTTTTTCAGTTATTTTTTCAGTTATCTTCTTCAGTTAGTTTTCAGTTAGTTTTCATTTAGTTTTCAGTTAGTCTTCACTTAGTTTTCAGTTAGTCTTCAGTTAGTTTTCAGTTAGTTATCATTAAGTTTTCAGTTAGTTTCCAGTTAGTTTTCAGATAGTTTTCAGTTAGTTTTCAGTTAGTTTTCAGCTATTTTTCATTTCATTTTCAGTTAGTGTTCAGTTAGTTTTCACTTAGTTTTCAGTTAGCTTTCAGTTGTAGTTTTCAGTGTGTTTTTTCAGTTATTTTTTTTCTGCTATTTTTTCAGTTAGTTTTCAGTTTTTTTTCAGTTAGGTCTCATTAAATTTTCAGTTAGTTTTCATTTAGTTTTCAGTTAGTTTTGAGTTAGTTTTCAGTTATTGTTTGTCAGTTAGTTTTCAGTTATTTTTCAGTAAGGTTTTTCAGTTATTTTTTTCAATTAGTTTTTATATAGTTTTTACTTTGTTTTAAGTTAGTTTTCAGTTATTTTTTTCAGTTAGTTTTCAGTTAGTTTTCAGTTAGTTTTCAGTTAGTTTTCAGTTAGTTTTCAGTTAGTTTTCAGTTAGTTTTCAGTTAGCTTTCAGTTTTTTTTCAGTTAGTTTTCATTAAATTTTCAATTAGTTTTCAGTTAGTTTTCAGTTAGTTTTGAGTTAGTTTTCAGTTAGTTTTCAGTAAGTCTTCAGTTAATTTTCAGTTATTTTTTTGAGTTGTTTTTTCGGTTATTTTTTCAGCTTTTTATTTCAATTACTTTTTTAGTTATTTTTTTCAGTTAGTTTTCATATAGTTTTCAGTTAGTTTCCAGTTAGTTTTCAGTTAGTTTTCAGTTAGTCTTCAGTTAGTCTTCAGTTAGTTTTCAGTTATACCTTTCAGTTAGTTTTCAGTTACCTTTCCGTTAGTTTTCAGTTAGCTTTCAGTTAGTTTTCAGTTAGTTTTCAGTTAGCTTTCAGTTAGTCTTCAGTTAGTCTTCAGTTAGTTTTTAGTTATTTTTTGGTAATTTTTCAGTTAGTTTTCATCTTTTTTCCAGTCTGTTTTTTCAGTTATTCTTTCAGTTATTTTTTCAGTTATTTTTTTAAGTTATTTTTTTCAGCTATTTTTTTCAGCTATTTTTTCAGTTATATTTTTAGTAATATTTCCAGTTATTTTTTCAGCAATTTTTTTCGGTTAGTTTTTTTAGTTACCTTTCAGTTAGTTTTCAGTTAGCTTTCAGTTAGTTTTTAGTTAGTTTTGAGTTAGTTTTCAGTTTGTCTTCAGTTTGTCTTTAGTCAGTTTTCAATTATACCTTTCAGTTAGTTTTCAGTTAGCTTTCAGTTAGTTTTCAGTTAATTTTCAGTTAATTTTCAGTTAGTTTTCAGTTAGTTTTCAGTTAGTTATCATTTAGTTTTCAGTTAGTTTCCAATTAGGTTTCAGATAGTTTTCAGTTAGTTTTCAGTTATGGTTTTCAGTTACTTTTCAGCTAGCTTTCATTGAGTTTTCAGTTAATGTTCAGTTAGTTTTCAGTTAGGTTTCAGCTAGTTTTCAGCTGTAGTCTTCAGTGTGTTTTTTCAGTTATTTTTTCTGCTATTTTTTTCAGTTAGTTTTCAGCTAGTTTTCATTGAGTTTTCAGTTAATGTTCAGTTAGTTTTCAGTTAGTTTTCAGTTAGCTTTCAGCTAGTTTTCATCTGTAGCTTTCATTGTGTTTTTACAGTTAGTTTTTTCTGCTATTTTTTTCAGTTAGTTTTTAGTTTTTTTTTCAGTTAGGTTTCATTAAATTTTCAGTTAGTTTTCATTTAGTTTTCAGTTAGTTTTCAGTTAGTTTTCAGTTATTGTTTGTCAGTTAGTTTTCAGTTAGTTTACAGTTATTTTTAGTTTGTTTTTTCAGTTATTTTTTTACTTATTTTTTCAGTTAGTTTTCAGCTATTCTTCAGTCTGTTTTTTGAGATATTTTTTCAGCTATTTTTTCAGTTATTTTTTACAGTTAGTTTTCACTTATATTTTTCAGATTGTCTTTCAGCTATTTTTTTCACTTATGTTTTTCAGTTATTTTTTCAGTTATTTTTTTCTTTTATTTTTTTCAGCTATTATTTTCGGTTGCTTTTTTCAGATAGTTTTTTGTTAGTTTTCAGTCAGTTTTCAGTTAGTTTCAGTTATTTTTTCAATTAGTTTTTATATGGTTTTCACTTAGTTTTCAGTTAGTTTTCAGTTAGTTTTCAGTTGTACATTTCAGTTAGTTTTCAGTTAGTTTTCAGTTATTTTTCAGTTATTTTTCAGTTTGTTTTTGTCAACTATTTTTTTGAGTTATGGTTTCGGTTATTTTTTTGAGCTTTTTTTTCAATTTTTTTTGCGCTATTTTTTTAAATTATTTTTTCAGTTAGCTTTCATTTAGTTTTCAATTAGTTTTCAGTGATTTTTCAGTTAGTTTTCAGTTAATTTTCAGTGATTTTAGGTTACTTTTTAGTTAGTTTTCACTTAGTTTTCAGTTAGTTTTCAGTTAGTCTTCAGTCAGTCTTCAGTTAGTTTTCAGTTATACCTTTCAGTTAGTTTTCAGATAGTTCTGAGTTATTTTTCAGTTATTTTTGACTTTTTTTTCAATTTTTTTCAGTTATTTTTTTCAATTCTTTTTTCAGTTAGTTTCCTGTTATTTTTTTCAGTTATTCTTTCAGTTATCTTCTTCAGTTAGTTTTCAGTTAGTTATCATTTAGGCTTCGGCTAGTTTCCAGTTAGTCTTCAGATAGTTTTCAGTTAGTTTTCAGTTAGTTTTCAGTTAGTTTTCAGCTAGTTTTCATTTACTTTTCAGTTAGTTTTCAGTTAGTTTTCAGTTTCGTTTTCAGCTAGTTTTCATTTCATTTTCAGTTAATGTTGAGTTAGATTTCAGTTAGTTTTCAGTTAGTTTTCAGCTAGCTTTCAGTTAGTTTTCAGTTGTAGTTTTCAGTGTGTTTTTTCAGTTATTTTTTTCTGCTATTTTTTCAGCTAGTTTTCAGTTTTTTTTCAGTTAGTTTTCATTAAATTTTCAATTAGTTTTCATTTAGTTTTCAGTTAGTTTTCAGTTAGTTTTGAGTTAGTTTTCAGTTATTGTTTGTCAGTTAGTTTTCAGTTAAATTTAGTATGTTTTTTATGTTATTTTTTTCAATTATTTTTTCAGTTAGTTTTCAGCTAGTTTACAGTGTGTTTCTTCAGTTATTTTTTTCAGTTAGTTTTCAGCTATTCTTCAGTGTGTTTTTTGAGATATTTTTTCAGTTATTTTTTTCAGATATTTTTCTATTATTTTCTTCTTTTTTTCAGTTAGTTTATTAAGTAAGTTTTCTGCTATTTTTGTGTTAGTTTTCAGTTAGTTTATTGAGTTAGTTTTCGATATTTCTCTATTAACTTTAAGTCAGTTTTCTGTAACTTTCAGTTATTTTTCAGTTTGTTTTTTCAGTTAGTCTTCATTTAGATTTGAGTTAGTTTTCATTTATTTTTCTTTTATTTTCCAGTCATTGTTTGTCACTTATTTTTCAGTTAGTTTTTGAGTTATTTTGTCGGTTTTTTTGAGCTTTTTTTCAATTTTTTTTCAGTTATTTTTTCAGTTATCTTCTTCAGTTAGTTTTCAGTTAGTTTTCATTTAGTTTTTAGTTAGTCTTCACTTAGTTTTCAGTTAGTCTTCAGTTAGTTTTCAGTTAGTTATCATTAAGTTTTCAGTTAGTTTCCAGTTAGTTTTCAGATAGTTTTCAGTTAGTTTTCAGTTAGTTTTCAGTTAGTTTTCAGCTATTTTTCATTTAATTTTCAGTTAGTGTTCAGTTAGTTTTCACTTAGTTTTCAGTTAGCTTTCAGTTGTAGTTTTCAGTGTGTTTTTTCAGTTATTTTTTTTCTGCTATTTTTTCAGTTAGTTTTCAGTTTTTTTTCAGTTAGGTCTCATTAAATTTTCAGTTAGTTTTTCTATTTTTTTTCAGTTAGTTTTTCAGTTATTTTTGCAGTTATTTTTTCAGTTAGTTTTCTATTATTTTCTTCTTTTCTCAGTTAGTTTTTTCAGTTAGTTTTCAGTTATTTTTGTGTTAGTTTTCAGTTAGTTTTCAGATTGGTTTTTCAGTTATTTTTTTGTTTTTTTCAGTTATTTTTTTCAGCTATTTCTTCCAGTTATTTTTTCATTTATTTTTCAGTTATTTTCCAGTTATTGTTTGTCAGTTATTTTTCAGTTTGTTTTCTGAGTTATTTTGTCGGTTATTTTTTCAGCTATTTTTGCAATTATTTTTTGAGTTAGTTTTCAGCTATTATTCACTTTGTTCTTTCATTTATTTTTTTCAGTGATTTTTGCACTTAGTTAAAAGTTTTTTTTTCAGTTATTTTTTACAGTTAGTTTTCACTTATATTTTTCAGATTGTCTTTCAGCTATTTTTTTCACTTATGTTTTTCAGTTGTATTTTCAGTTATTTTTTCAGTTATTTTTTTCTTTTATTTTTTTTCAGCTATTATTTTCGGTTACTTTTTTCAGATAGTTTTTTGTTAGTTTTCAAATAGTTTCAGTTATTTTTTCAATTAGTTTTTATATAGTTTTCACTTAGTTTTAAGTTAGTTTTCAGTTATACATTTCAGTAAGTTTTCAGTTAGTTTTGAGTTAGTATTGAGTTAGTTTTCAGTTAGTTTTCAGTTAGTTTTCAGTTAGTATTCAGTTATTCTTCAGTTATTTTTCAGCTATTCTTCAGTCTGTTTTTACAGTTATTTTTCAGTTATTTTTTCAGTTTTTATATTAGTTTTCAGTTATTTTTTCAGTTAGTTTTTTCAGTTAGTTTTCTGTTAGTTTTCAGTTAGTTTTCAGTTAGCTTTCAGTTAGTTTTCAATTAGTTTATAGTTAGTTTTCAGTTAGTTTTCAGTAAGTCTTCAGTTATTTTTCAGTTTTTTTTCAGTTAGTTTTTTGTCTTCAGTTTTTTCAGTTATTTTTTTCAGCTATTTTTTCCTGTTATTTTTTCATTTAATTTTCAGTTATTTTCCAGTTATTGTTTGTGAGTTATTTTTCAGTTTGTTTTTTAAGTTATTTTTTTCAGCTATTTTTTTCAGCTATTTTTTCAGTTATATTTTTTAGTAATATTTCCAGTTATTTTTTCAGCAATTTTTTTCGGTTAGTTTTTTTAGTTACCTTTCAGTTAGTTTTCAGTTAGCTTTCAGTTAGTTTTTAGTTAGTTTTGAGTTAGTTTTCAGTTTGTCTTCAGTTTGTCTTTAGTCAGTTTTCAATTATACCTTTCAGTTAGTTTTCAGTTAGCTTTCAGTTAGTTTTCAGTTAATTTTCAGTTAATTTTCAGTTAGTTTTCAGTTAGTTTTCAGTTAGTTATCATTTAGTTTTCAGTTAGTTTCCAATTAGTTTTCAGATAGTTTTCAGTTAGTTTTCAGTTATGGTTTTCAGTTAGTTTTCAGTTAAAGTTTTCAGTTAGTTTCATTTAGTTTTCAGTTACTTTTCAGTTACTTTTCATCTAGTTTTCATTGAGTTTTCAGTTAATGTTCAGTTAGTTTTCAGTTAGTTTTCAGTTAGGTTTCAGCTAGTTTTCAGCTGTAGTCTTCAGTGTGTTTTTTCAGTTATTTTTTCTGCTATTTTTTTCAGTTAGTTTTCAGCTAGTTTTCATTGAGTTTTCAGTTAATGTTCAGTTAGTTTTCAGTTAGTTTTCAGTTAGCTTTCAGCTAGTTTTCAGCTGTAGCTTTCATTGTGTTTTTTCAGTTAGTTTTTTCTGCTATTTTTTTCAGTTAGTTTTCAGTTTTTTTTCAGTTAGGTTTCATTAAATTTTCAGTTAGTTTTCATTTAGTTTTCAGTTAGTTTTCAGTTAGTTTTCAGTTATTGTTTGTCAGTTAGTTTTCAGTTATTTTTAGTTTGTTTTTTCAGTTATTTTTTTAATTATTTTTTCAGTTAGTTTTCAGCTATTCTTCAGTCTGTTTTTTGAGATATTTTTTCAGTTATTTTTTACAGTTAGTTTTCACTTATATTTTTCAGATTGTCTTTCAGCTATTTTTTTCACTTATGTTTTTCAGTTATTTTTTCAGTTATTTTTTTCTTTTATTTTTTTTCAGCTATTATTCCCGGTTGCTTTTTTCAGATAGTTTTTTGTTAGTTTTCAGTCAGTTTTCAGTTAGTTTCAGTTATTTTTTCAATTAGTTTTTATATGGTTTTCACTTAGTTTTCAGTTAGTTTTCAGTTATACATTTCAGTTAGTTTTCAGTTAGTTTTCAGTTATTTTTCAGTTATTTTTCAGTTTGTTTTTTCAATTATTTTTTTGAGTTATTGTTTCGGTTATTTTTTTGAGCTTTTTTTTCAATTTTTTTTGAGCTATTTTTTTAAATTATTTTTTCAGTTAGCTTTCATTTAGTTTTCAATTAGTTTTCAGTGATTTTAGGTTACTTTTTAGTTAGTTTTCACTTAGTTTTCAGTTAGTTTTCAGTTAGTCTTCAGTCAGTCTTCAGTTAGTTTTCAGTTATACCTTTCAGTTAGTTTTCAGATAGTTCTGAGTTATTTTTCAGTTATTTTTGACTTTTTTTTCAATTTTTTTCAGTTATTTTTTTCAGTTATTTTTTTCAATTCTTTTTTCAGTTAGTTTCCTGTTATTTTTTTCAGTTATTTTTTCAGTTATCTTCTTCAGTTAGTTTTCAGTTAGTTTTCAGTTAGTTATCATTTAGGCTTCGGCTAGTTTCCAGTTAGTCTTTAGATAGTTTTCAGTTAGTTTTCAGTTAGTTTTCAGTTAGTTTTCAGTTAGTTTTCAGCTAGTTTTCATTTACTTTTCAGTTAGTTTTCAGTTAGTTTTCAGTTTCGTTTTCAGCTAGTTTTCATTTCATTTTCAGTTAATGTTGAGTTAGATTTCAGTTAGTTTTCAGTTAGTTTTCAGCTAGCTTTCAGTTAGTTTTCAGTTGTAGTTTTCAGTGTGTTTTTTCAGTTATTTTTTTCTGCTATTTTTTCAGCTAGTTTTCAGTTTTTTTTCAGTTAGTTTTCATTAAATTTTCAATTAGTTTTCATTTAGTTTTCAGTTAGTTTTCAGTTAGTTTTGAGTTAGTTTTCAGTTATTGTTTGTCAGTTAGTTTTCAGTTAAATTTAGTATGTTTTTTATGTTATTTTTTTCAATTATTTTTTCAGTTAGTTTTCAGCTAGTTTACAGTGTGTTTCTTCAGTTATTTTTTTCAGTTAGTTTTCAGCTATTCTTCAGTGTGTTTTTTGAGATATTTTTTCAGTTATTTTTTTCAGATATTTTTCTATTATTTTCTTCTTTTTTTCAGTTAGTTTATTAAGTAAGTTTTCTGCTATTTTTGTGTTAGTTTTCAGTTAGTTTATTGAGTTAGTTTTCGATATTTCTCTATTAACTTTAAGTCAGTTTTCTGTAACTTTCAGTTATTTTTCAGTTTGTTTTTTCAGTTAGTCTTCATTTTGATTTGAGTTAGTTTTCATTTATTTTTCTTTTATTTTCCAGTCATTGTTTGTCAGTTATTTTTCAGTTAGTTTTTGAGTTATTTTGTCGGTTATTTTTTTGAGCTTTTTTTTCAATATTTTTTTCAGTTATTTTTTCAGTTATCTTCTTCAGTTAGTTTTCAGTTAGTTTTCATTTAGTTTTTAGTTAGTCTTCACTTAGTTTTCAGTTAGTCTTCAGTTAGTTTTCAGTTAGTTATCATTAAGTTTTCAGTTAGTTTCCAGTTAGTTTTCAGATAGTTTTCAGTTAGTTTTCAGTTAGTTTTCAGTTAGTTTTCAGCTATTTTTCATTTAATTTTCAGTTAGTGTTCAGTTAGTTTTCACTTAGTTTTCAGTTAGCTTTCAGTTGTAGTTTTCAGTGTGTTTTTTCAGTTATTTTTTTTCTGCTATTTTTTCAGTTAGTTTTCAGTTTTTTTTCAGTTAGGTCTCATTAAATTTTCAGTTAGTTTTCATTTAGTTTTCAGTTAGTTTTGAGTTAGTTTTTAGTTATTGTTTGTCAGTTAGTTTTCAGTTATTTTTCAGTTTGGTTTTTCAGTTATTTTTTTGTTTTTTTCAGTTATTTTTTTCAGCTATTTCTTCAAGTTATTTTTTCATTTATTTTTCAGTTATTTTCCAGTTATTGTTTGTCAGTTATTTTTCAGTTTGTTTTCTGAGTTATTTTGTCGGTTATTTTTTCAGCTATTTTTGCAATTATTATTTGAGTTAGTTTTCAGCTATTATTCACTTTGTTCTTTCATTTATTTTTTTCAGTGATTTTTGCAGTTAGTTAAAAGTTTTTTTTCAGTTAATTTTTTTTTCAGTTATTTTTTACAGTTAGTTTTCACTTATATTTTTCAGATTGTCTTTCAGCTATTTTTTTCACTTATGTTTTTCAGTTGTATTTTCAGTTAATTTTTCAGTTATTTTTTTCTTTTATTTTTTTTCAGCTATTATTTTCGGTTACTTTTTTCAGATAGTTTTCAGTTAATTTTCAGTTAGTTTCAGTTATTTTTTTCTATTAGTTTTTATATAGTTTTCACTTTGTTTTAAGTTAGTTTTCAGTTATAAATTTCAGTTAGTTTTCAATTAGTTTATAGTTAGTTTTCAGTTAGTTTTGAGTTAGTTTTCAGTTAGTTTTCAGTTTGTTTTTTCAGTTATTTTTTCAGTTAGTTTTCAGCTATTCTTCAGTCTGTTTTTTCAGTTATTTTTTCAGTTATTTTTTCAGAAATTTTTATATTATTTTCTTATTTTTTCAGTTAGTTTTTTCAGTTGGTTTTCAGTTATTTTTCAGTTAGTTTTCAGTTAGTATTCAGTTAGTTTTCAGTTATTTCTCTATTAATTTTAAGTTAGTTTTCTGTTAGCTTTCAGTTATTTTTCAGTTTGATTTTTCAGTTATTTTTTGTGTCATTTTTTCAGTTATTTTTTTCAGCTATTTTTTCCTGTTATTTTTTCATTTATTTTTCAGTTATTTTCCAGTTATTGTTTTCAGTTATTTTTCAGTTTGTTTTTTGAGTTATTTTTTCAGTTATTTTTTTCAGCTATTTTTTCAGTTATTTTTTCAGTTAGTTTTCAGTTATTTTTCACTTTGTTCTTTCAGTTATTTTCTTTCAGTTATTTTTGTAGTTAGTTAAAAGTTATTTTTTTCAGTTAATTTTCAGTTTTTTTCAGTTATTTTTTACAGTTAGTTTTCACTTATATTTTTCAGATTGTCTTTCAGCTATTTTTTCACTTATGTTTTTCAGTTGTATTTTCAGTTAATTTTTCAGTTATTTTTTTCTTTTATTTTTTTTCAGCTATTATTTTCGGTGACTTTTTTCAGATAGTTTTTTGTTAGTTTTCAGTTAGTTTCAGTTATTTTTTTCAATTAGTTTTTATATAGTTTTTACTTTGTTTTAAGTTAGTTTTCAGTTAGTTTTCAGTTTGTTTTTAGTTAGTTTTCAGTTAGTTTTCAGTTAGTTTTCAGTTAGTTTTCAGTTAGTCTTCAGTTAGTCTTCAGTTAGTTTTCAGCTATTTTCCAGTCTGTTTTTACAGTTATTTTTCAGTTATTTTTTCAGAAATTTTTATATTATTTTCAGTTATTTTTTCAGTTAGTTTTTTAAGTCAGTTTTCTGCTATTTTTGTGTTAGTTTTCAGTTAGTTTTTCAGTTAGTTTTCAGTTATTTCTCTATTAATTTTCAGTTAGTTTTCAGTTAGCTTTCAGTTATTTTTCAGTTTGATTTTTCAGTTATTTTTTGTGTCATTTTTTCAGTTATTTTTTTCAGCTATTTTTTCCAGTTATTTTTTCAGTTATTTTTCAGTTAGTTTTCAGTTATTGTTTGTCAGTTATTTTTCAGTTTGGTTTTTAAGTTATTTTTTTGTTTTTTTCAGTTATTTTTTTCAGCTATTTCTTCAAGTTATTTTTTCATTTAGTTTTCAGCTATTTTTCAGTTTGTTTTTTCAGTTATTTTCTTCAGTTATTTTGAGATATTTTTTCAGTTATTTTTTCAGTTATTTTTTACAGTTAGTTTTCACTTATATTTTTCAGATTGTCTTTCAGCTATTTTTTTCACTTATGTTTTTCAGTTGTATTTTCAGTTATTTTTTCAGTTATTTTTTTCTTTTATTTTTTTCAGCTATTATTTTCGGTTGCTTTTTTCAGATAGTTTTTTGTTAGTTTTCAGTTAGTTTCAGTTATTTTTTCAATTAGTTTTTATATGGTTTTCACTTAGTTTTCAGTTATCTTTTAGTTAGTTTTCAGTTAGTTTTCAGTTAGTTTTTAGTTAGTTTTCAGTTAGTTTTCAGTTAGTTTTCAGTTAGTTTTCAGTTAGTCTTCAGTTAGTCTTCAGTTAGTTTTCAGTTATACCTTTCAGTTAGTTTTCAGTTATTTTTCAGTTATTTTTCAGTTATTTTTCAGTTTTTTTGTCAATTATTTTTTTGAGTTATTGTTTCGGTTATTTTTTTCAGTTATTCTTTTTCAGTTAGTTTTCAGTTACTTTTTCGTTAGCTTTCAGTTAGTTTTCAGTTGTAGTTTTCAGTGTGTTTTTTCAGTTATTTTTTTCTGCTATTTTTTCAGCTAGTTTTCAGTTTTTTTTCAGTTAGTTTTCAGTTAGTTTTGAGTTAGTTTTCAGTTATTGTTTGTCAGTTAGTTTTCAGTTAAATTTAGTATGTTTTTTATGTTATTTTTTTCAATTATTTTTTCAGTTAGTTTTCAGCTAGTTTACAGTGTGTTTCTTCAGTTATTTTTTTCAGTTAGTTTTCAGCTATTCTTCAGTGTGTTTTTTGAGATATTTTATCAGTTATTTTTTTCAGATATTTTTCTATTATTTTCTTCTTTTTTTCAGATAGTTTATTAAGTAAGTTTTCTGCTATTTTTGTGTTAGTTTTCAGTTAGTTTATTGAGTTAGTTTTCGATATTTCTCTATTAACTTTAAGTCAGTTTTCTGTAACTTTCAGTTATTTTTCAGTTTGTTTTTTCAGTTAGTCTTCATTTTGATTTGAGTTAGTTTTCATTTATTTTTCTTTTATTTTCCAGTCATTGTTTGTCAGTTATTTTTCAGTTAGTTTTTGAGTTATTTTGTCGGTTATTTTTTTGAGCTTTTTTTCAATTTTTTTTTCAGTTATTTTTTCAGTTATCTTCTTCAGTTAGTTTTCAGTTAGTTTTCATTTAGTTTTTAGTTAGTCTTCACTTAGTTTTCAGTTAGTCTTCAGTTAGTTTTCAGTTAGTTATCATTAAGTTTTCAGTTAGTTTCCAGTTAGTTTTCAGATAGTTTTCAGTTAGTTTTCAGTTAGTTTTCAGCTATTTTTCATTTAATTTTCAGTTAGTGTTCAGTTAGTTTTCACTTAGTTTTCAGTTAGCTTTCAGTTGTAGTTTTCAGTGTGTTTTTTCAGTTATTTTTTTCTGCTATTTTTTCAGTTAGTTTTCAGTTTTTTTTCAGTTAGGTCTCATTAAATTTTCAGTTAGTTTTCATTTAGTTTTCAGTTAGTTTTGAGTTAGTTTTCAGTTATTTTTTTCAGCTATTTCTTCCAGTTATTTTTTCATTTATTTTTCAGTTATTTTCCAGTTATTGTTTGTCAGTTATTTTTCAGTTTGTTTTCTGAGTTATTTTGTCGGTTATTTTTTCAGCTATTTTTGCAATTATTTTTTGAGTTAGTTTTAAGCTATTATTCACTTTGTTCTTTCATTTATTTTTTTCAGTGATTTTTGCAGTTAGTTAAAAGTTTTTTTTCAGTTAATTTTTTTTTTTCAGTTATTTTTTACAGTTAGTTTTCACTTATATTTTTCAGATTGTCTTTCAGCTATTTTTTTCACTTATGTTTTTCAGTTGTATTTTCAGTTAATTTTTCAGTTATTTTTTTCTTTAATTTTTTTTCAGCTATTATTTTCGGTTACTTTTTTCAGATAGTTTTCAGTTGGTTTTCAGTTAGTTTTCAGTTAGTCTTCATTTAGTCTTCAGTTAGTTTTCGGTTATACCTTTCAGTTAGTTTTCAGTTAATGTTCAGTTAGTTTTCAGTTAGTTTTCAGTTATTTTTCAGTTAGTTTTTAGTTAGTTTTCAGTTAGTTTTCAGTTAGTTTTCAGTTAGTTTTCTGTTAAGTTTGAGTTAGTTTTCAGTTATTTTGTCAATTATTTTTTTGAGTTATTGTTTCGGTTATTTTTTTAGCTTTTTTTTCAATTTTTTTGTCAGTAATTTTATCAGCTAATTTTTCAGTTAGTTTTGAATTAGTTTTCAGTTAGTTTTCAGTTAGTTTTCATTTAGTTTTCAGTTTCTTTTATTTTATTTTTCAGTTAGTTTTCAGCTATTTTTCAGTTATTTTTTCAGTTAGTTTTAAGCTATTTTTCAGTTATTTTTTCAGTTATTTTTATATTATTTTCAGTTATTTTTTCAGTTAGTTTTTTCAGTTAGTTTTCAGTTATTTTTGTGTTAGTTTTCAGTTAGTTTTTTCAGTTAGTTTTCAGTTATTTTTCAGTTAATTTTCAGTTAGTTTTCAGTTAGCTTTCAGTTATTTTTCAGTTTGATTTTTCAGTTATTTTTTGTGTCATTTTTTCAGTTATTTTTTTCAGCTATTTTTTCCAGTTATTTTTTCAGTTATTTTTCAGTTATTTTTCAGTTATTGTTTGTCAGTTATTTTTCAGTTTGTTTTTTCAGTTATTTTTCAGTTATTTTTTTCAGCTATTTTTTCAGTTATTTTTTCAGTTAGTTTTCAGTTATTTTTCAGTTTGTTTTTTCAGTTATTTTTTCCAGTTATTTTTCAGTTAAAAGTTATTTTTTCAGTTAATTTTGTTTTTTTCAGTTATTTTTTACAGTTAGTTTTCACTTATATTTTTCAGATTGTCTTTCAGCTATTTTTTTCACTTATGTTTTTCAGTTGTATTTTCAGTTATTTTTTCAGTTATTTTTTTCTTTTATTTTTTTCAGCTATTATTCCCGGTTGCTTTTTTCAGATAGTTTTTTGTTAGTTTTCAGTCAGTTTTCAGTTAGTTTCAGTTAGTTTTCAGTTAGTTTTCAGTTAGTTTTCAGTTAGTTTTCAGTTATTTTTTTCAGTTAGTTTTCAGTTAGTTTTGAATTAGTTTTCAGTTAGTTTTCAGTTAGTCTTCATTTAGTCTTCAGTTAGTTTTCGGTTATACCTTTCAGTTAGTTTTCAGTTAGCTTTCAATTAGTTTTCAGTTATTTTTCAGTTTTTTTGTCAATTATTTTTTTCAGTTATTGTTTCGGTTATTTTTTTCAATTAGTTTTTATATAGTTTTCACTTTGTTTTAAGTTAGTTTTCAGTTAGTTTTCAGTTTGTTTTTTCAGTTATTTTTTCAGTTATCTTCTTCAGTTAGTTATCATTTAGTTTTCAGCTAGTTTGCAGTTAGTTTTCAGATAGTTTTCAGTTAGTTTTCAGTTAGTTTTGAGTTAGTTTTCAGTTATTGTTTGTCAGTTAGTTTTCAGTTATTTTTAGTATGTTTTTTATGTTATTTTTTTCAATTATCTTTTCAGTTAGTTTTCAGGTAGTTTTTCAGTTATTTTTTTCAGTTAGTTTTCAGCTAGTTTACAGTGTGTTTCTTCAGTTATTTTTTTCAGTTAGTTTTCAGCTATTCTTCAGTGTGTTTTTTTAAATATTTTTTCTGTTATTTTTTTCAGATATTTTTCTATTATTTTCTTCTTTTTTTCAGTTAGTTTATTAAGTAAGTTTTCTGCTATTTTTGTGTTAGTTTTCAGTTAGTTTATTGAGTTAGTTTTCGATATTTCTCTATTAACTTTAAGTCAGTTTTCTGTAACTTTCAGTTATTTTTCAGTTTGTTTTTTCAGTTAGTCTTCATTTAGATTTGAGTTAGTTTTCATTTATTTTCCTGTCATTGTTTGTCAGTTATTTTTCAGTTAGTTTTTGAGTTATTTTGTCGGTTATTTTTTTTGAGCTTTTTTTTCAATTTTTTTTTCAGTTATTTTTTCAGTTATCTTCTTCAGTTAGTTTTCAGTTAGTTTTCATTTAGTTTTTAGTTAGTCTTCACTTAGTTTTCAGTTAGTCTTCAGTTAGTTTTCAGTTAGTTATCATTAAGTTTTCAGTTAGTTTCCAGTTAGTTTTCAGATAGTTTTCAGTTAGTTTTCAGTTAGTTTTCAGTTAGTTTTCAGCTATTTTTCATTTCATTTTCAGTTAGTGTTCAGTTAGTTTTCACTTAGTTTTCAGTTAGCTTTCAGTTGTAGTTTTCAGTGTGTTTTTTCAGTTATTTTTTTTCTGCTATTTTTTCAGTTAGTTTTCAGTTTTTTTTCAGTTAGGTCTCATTAAATTTTCAGTTAGTTTTCATTTAGTTTTCAGTTAGTTTTTAGTTAGTTTTCAGTTATTGTTTGTCAGTTAGTTTTCAGTTAATTTTCAGTTAGTTTCAGTTATTTTTTTCTATTAGTTTTTATATAATTTTCTCTTTGTTTTAAGTTAGTTTTCAGTTATAAATTTCAGTTAGTTTTCAATTAGTTTATAGTTAGTTTTCAGTTTGTTTTGAGTTAGTTTTCAGTTAGTCTTCAGCTAGTTTTCAGTTATACCTTTCAGTTAGTTTTCAGTTACCTTTCCGTTAGTTTTCAGTTAGCTTTCAGTTAGTTTTCAGTTAGTTTATAGTTAGTTTTCAGTTAGTTTTCAGTAAGTCTTCAGTTATTTTTCAGTTATTTTTTTTGAGTTGTTTTTTCGGTTATTTTTTCAGCTTTTTATTTCAATTACTTTTTTAGTTATTTTTTTCAGTTAGTTTTCATATAGTTTTCAGTTAGTTTCCAGTTAGTTTTCAGTTAGTTTTCAGTTAGTCTTCAGTTAGTCTTCAGTTAGTTTTCAGTTATACCTTTCAGTTAGTTTTCAGTTACCTTTCCGTTAGTTTTCAGTTAGCTTTCAGTTAGTTTTCAGTTAGTTTTCAGTTATTTTTTGGTAATTTTTCAGTTAGTTTTCATCAATTTTCCAGTCTGTTTTTTCAGTTATTCTTTCAGTTATTCTTTCAGTTATTTTTTTAAGTTATTTTTTTCAGCTATTTTTTTCAGCTATTTTTTCAGTTATATTTTTTAGTAATATTTCCAGTTATTTTTTCAGCAATTTTTTTCGGTTAGTTTTTTTAGTTAGCTTTCAGTTAGTTTTCAGTTAGTTTTCAGTTAATTTTCAGTTAGTTTTCAGTTAGTTTTCAGTTAGTTATCATTTAGTTTTCAGTTAGTTTCCAATTAGGTTTCAGATAGTTTTCAGTTAGTTTTCAGTTATGGTTTTCAGTTAGTTTTCAGTTAAAGTTTTCAGTTAGTTTCATTTAGTTTTCAGTTAGTTTTCAGTTACTTTTCAGCTAGCTTTCATTGAGTTTTCAGTTAATGTTCAGTTAGTTTTCAGTTAGTTTTCAGTTAGGTTTCAGCTAGTTTTCAGCTGTAGTCTTCAGTGTGTTTTTTCAGTTATTTTTTCTGCTATTTTTTTCAGTTAGTTTTCAGCTAGTTTTCATTGAGTTTTCAGTTAATGTTCAGTTAGTTTTCAGTTAGTTTTCAGTTACCTTTCAGCTAGTTTTAAGCTGTAGCTTTCAGTGTGTTTTTTCAGTTAGTTTTTTCTGCTATTTTTTTCAGTTAGTTTTCAGTTTTTTTTTCAGTTAGGTTTCATTAAATTTTCAGTTAGGTTTCATTTAGTTTTCAGTTAGTTTTCATTTATTGTTTGTCAGTTAGTTTTCAGTTATTTATAGTTTGTTTTTTCAGTTATTTTTTTAATTATTTTTTCAGTTAGTTTTCAGCTATTCTTCAGTCTGTTTTTTGAGATATTTTTTCAGTTATTTTTTCAGTTATCTTCTTCAGTTAGTTTTCATTTAGTTTTCAGTTAGTTTTTATTAAATTTTCAATTAGTTTTCATTTATTTTTCAGTTAGTTTTCAGTTAGTTTTGAGTTAGTTTTCAGTTATTGTTTGTCAGTTAGTTTTCAGTTATTTTTAGTATGTTTTTTATGTTATTTTTTTCTATTTTCTTTTCATTTAGTTTTCATGTATTTTTCAGTGTGTTTCTTCAGTTATTTTTTTCAGTTAGTTTTCAGCTAGTTTACAGTGTGTTTCTTCAGTTATTTTTTTCAGTTAGTTTTCAGCTATTCTTCAGTGTGTTTTTTTAAATATTTTTTCAGTTATTTTTTTCAGATATTTTTCTATTATTTTCTTCTTTTTTTCAGTTAGTTTTTTAAGTAAGTTTTCTGCTATTTTTGTGTTAGTTTTCAGTTAGTTTATTCAGTTAGTTTTCGATATTTCTCTATTAACTTTAAGTCAGTTTTCTGTAACTTTCAGTTATTTTTCAGTTTGTTTTTTCAGTTAGTCTTCATTTAGATTTGAGTTAGTTTTCATTTATTTTCCTGTCATTGTTTGTCAGTTATTTTTCAGTTAGTTTTTGAGTTATTTTGTCGGTTATTTTTTTGAGCTTTTTTTTCAATTTTTTTTTCACTTATCTTCTTCAGTTAGTTTTCAGTTAGTTTTCATTTAGTTTTTAGTTAGTCTTCACTTAGTTTTCAGTTAGTTTTCAGTTAGTTTTCAGTTAGTTTCCAGTTAGTTTTCAGATAGTTTTCAGTTAGTTTTCAGTTAGTTTTCAGTTAGTTTTCAGTTAGTTTTCAGTTAGTTTTCAGCTATTTTTCATTTCATTTTCAGTTAGTGTTCAGTTAGTTTTCACTTAGTTTTCAGTTAGCTTTCAGTTGTAGTTTTCAGTGTGTTTTTTCAGTTATTTTTTTTCTGCTATTTTTTCAGTTAGTTTTCAGTTTTTTTTCAGTTAGGTTTCATTAAATTTTCAGTTAGTTTTCATTTAGTTTTCAGTTAGTTTTCAGTTAGTTTTCAGTTATTGTTTGTCAGTTAGTTTTCAGTTAGTTTTCAGTTAGTTTCAGTAATTTTTTTCTATTTTTTTTTTTATATTTTTTAATTTGTTTTAAGTTATTTTTCAGTTTTTTATTTAAGTTATTTTTCAATTAGTTTATAGTTAGTTTTCAGTTAGTTTTCAGTTAGTTTTCAGTTAGTTTTCAGTTAGTCTTCAGTTAGTCTTCTGTCATTTTTCAGTTCTACCTTTCAGGTAGTTTTCATTTAGTTCTGAGTTAGTTTTTAGTTAGTTTTCAGATAGTTTTCAGTTAGTTTTCAGTTAGTTTTCAGTTAGTTTTCAGCTATTTTTCAGTTATTTTTTTGAGTTGTTTTTTCGGTTATTTTTTCAGCTTTTTATTTCAATTACTTTTTTAGTTATTTTTTTCAGTTAGTTTTCATATAGTTTTCAGTTAGTTTTCAGTTAATTTTCAGCTAGTTTTCATTTACTTTTCAGTTAGTTTTCAGTTAGTTTTCAGTTATACCTTTCAGTTAGTTTTCAGTTAGCTTTCATCTAGTTTTCAGTTAGCTTTCAGTTAGTTTTCAGTTAGTTTTCAGTTATTTTTTGGTAATTTTTCAGTTAGTTTTCATCAATTTTCCAGTTTTTTTCAGTTATTCTTTCAGTTATTTTTTTCAGTTATTTTTTTCAGTTATTTTTTTCAGCTATTTTTTTCCGCTATTTTTTCCGTTATATTTTTTAGTAATATTTCCAGTTATTTTTTCAGCAATTTTTTTCGGTTAGTTTTTTTAGTTACCTTTCAGTTAGTTTTCAGTTAGCTTTCAGTTAGTTTTTAGCTAGATTTGAGTTAGTTTTCAGTTAGTTTTCAGTAAGTCTTCAGTTATTTTTCAGTAATTTTTTTTGAGTTGTTTTTTCGGTTATTTTTTCAGCTTTTTATTTCAATTACTTTTTTAGTTATTTTTTTCAGTTAGTTTTCATATAGTTTTCAGTTAGTTTCCAGTTAGTTTTCAGTTAGTTTTCAGTTAGTCTTCAGTTAGTCTTCAGTTAGTTTTCAGTTATACCTTTCAGTTAGTTTTCAGTTACCTTTCCGTTAGTTTTCAGTTAGCTTTCAGTTAGTTTTCAGTTAGTTTTCAGTTAGCTTTCAGTTAGTCTTCAGTTAGTCTTCAGTTAGTTTTCAGTTATTTTTTGGTAATTTTTCAGTTAGTTTTCATCAATTTTCCAGTCTGTTTTTTCAGTTATTCTTTCAGTTATTTTTTTAAGTTATTTTTTTCAGCTATTTTTTTCAGCTATTTTTTCAGTTATATTTTTTAGTAATATTTCCAGTTATTTTTTCAGCAATTTTTTTCGGTTAGTTTTTTTAGTTACCTTTCAGTTAGTTTTCAGTTAGCTTTCAGTTAGTTTTTAGTTAGTTTTGAGTTAGTTTTCAGTTTGTCTTCAGTTTGTCTTTAGTCAGTTTTCAATTATACCTTTCAGTTAGTTTTCAGTTAGCTTTCAGTTAGTTTTCAGTTAATTTTCAGTTAATTTTCAGTTAGTTTTCAGTTAGTTTTCAGTTAGTTATCATTTAGTTTTCAGTTAGTTTCCAATTAGTTTTCAGATAGTTTTCAGTTAGTTTTCAGTTATGGTTTTCAGTTAGTTTTCAGTTAAAGTTTTCAGTTAGTTTCATTTAGTTTTCAGTTACTTTTCAGTTACTTTTCATCTAGTTTTCATTGAGTTTTCAGTTAATGTTCAGTTAGTTTTCAGTTAGTTTTCAGTTAGGTTTCAGCTAGTTTTCAGCTGTAGTCTTCAGTGTGTTTTTTCAGTTATTTTTTCTGCTATTTTTTTCAGTTAGTTTTCAGCTAGTTTTCATTGAGTTTTCAGTTAATGTTCAGTTAGTTTTCAGTTAGTTTTCAGTTAGCTTTCAGCTAGTTTTCAGCTGTAGTTTTCAGTGTGTTTTTTCAGTTAGTTTTTTCTGCTATTTTTTTCAGTTAGTTTTCAGTTTTTTTTCAGTTAGGTTTCATTAAATTTTCAGTTAGTTTTCATTTAGTTTTCAGTTAGTTTTCAGTTATTGTTTGTCAGTTAGTTTTCAGTTATTTTTAGTTTGTTTTTTTAGTTATTTCTTTTCAATTATTTTTTCAGTTAGTTTTCAGCTATTCTTCAGTCTGTTTTTTGAGATATTTTTTCAGTTATTTTTTCAGTTATTTTTTACAGTTAGTTTTCATTTTGTTTTCAGTTAGTTTTCATTTAATTTTCATTTAGTTTTCAGTTATTTTTCATTTATTTTTCATTTAGTTTTCAGTTAGTTTTCAGTTATTGTTTGTCAGTTAGTTTTCAGTTATTTTTAGTTTGTTTTTTCAGTTATTTTTTTCAATTATTTTTTCAGTTAGTTTTCAGTTAGTTTTCAGTGTGTTTTTTCAATTATTTTTTTAGTTAGTTTTCAGCTAGTTTACAGTGTGTTTCTTCAGTTATTTTTTTCAGTTAGTTTTCAGCTATTCTTCAGCGTGTTTTTTGAGATATCTTTTCAGTTATTTTTTTCAGATATTTTTCTATTATTTTCTTCTTTTTTTCAGTTAGTTTATTAAGTAAGTTTTCTGCTATTTTTGTGTTAGTTTTCAGTTAGTTTATTGAGTTAGTTTTCGATATTTCTCTATTAACTTTAAGTCAGTTTTCTGTAACTTTCAGTTATTTTTCAGTTTGTTTTTTCAGTTAGTCTTCATTTAGATTTGAGTTAGTTTTCATTTATTTTCCTGTCATTGTTTGTCAGTTATTTTTCAGTTAGTTTTTGAGTTATTTCGTCGGTTATTTTTTTGAGCTTTTTTTTCAATTTTTTTTTCAGTTATTTTTTCAGTTATCTTCTTCAGTTAGTTTTCAGTTAGTTTTCATTTAGTTTTTAGTTAGTCTTCACTTAGTTTTCAGTTAGTCTTCAGTTAGTTTTCAGTTAGTTATCATTAAGTTTTCAGTTAGTTTCCAGTTAGTTTTCAGATAGTTTTCAGTTAGTTTTCAGTTAGTTTTCAGTTAGTTTTCAGCTATTTTTCATTTCATTTTCAGTTAGTGTTCAGTTAGTTTTCACTTAGTTTTCAGTTAGCTTTCAGTTGTAGTTTTCAGTGTGTTTTTTCAGTTATTTTTTTTCTGCTATTTTTTCAGTTAGTTTTCAGTTTTTTTTCAGTTAGGTCTCATTAAATTTTCAGTTAGTTTTTTTTCAGTTAGTTTTCAGTTAATTTTCAGTTAGTTTGAGTTATTTTTTTCTATTAGTTTTTATATAGTTTTCTCTTTGTTTTAAGTTAGTTTTCAGTTATAAATTTCAGTTAGTTTTCAATTAGTTTATAGTTAGTTTTCAGTTAGTTTTGAGTTAGTTTTCAGTTAGTCTTCAGTTAGTTTTCAGTTACACCTTTCAGTTAGTTTTCAGTTACCTTTCCGTTAGTTTTCAGTTAGCTTTCAGTTAGTTTTCAGTTAGTTTTCAGTTAGTTTATAGTTAGTTTTCAGTTAGTTTTCAGTAAGTCTTCAGTTATTTTTCAGTTATTTTTTTTGAGTTGTTTTTTCGGTTATTTTTTCAGCTTTTTATTTCAATTACTTTTTTAGTTATTTTTTTCAGTTAGTTTTCATATAGTTTTCAGTTAGTTTCCAGTTAGTTTTCAGTTAGTTTTCAGTTAGTCTTCAGTTAGTCTTCAGTTAGTTTTCAGTTATACCTTTCAGTTAGTTTTCAGTTACCTTTCCGTTAGTTTTCAGTTAGCTTTCAGTTAGTCTTCAGTTAGTTTTCAGTTATTTTTTGGTAATTTTTCTGTTAGTTTTCATCTATTTTCCAGTCTGTTTTTTCAGTTATTCTTTCAGTTATTTTTTCAGTTATTTTTTTAAGTTATTTTTTTCAGCTATTTTTCAGTTATATTTTTTAGTAATATTTCCAGTTATTTTTTCAGCAATTTTTTTCGGTTAGTTTTTTAGTTACCTTTCAGTTAGTTTTCAGTTAGCTTTCAGTTAGTTTTTAGTTAGTTTTGAGTTAGTTTTCAGTTTGTCTTCAGTTAGTCTTCAGTCAGTTTTCAATTATACCTTTCAGTTAGTTTTAAGTTAGCTTTCAGTTAGTTTTCAGTTAGTTTTCAGTTAATTTTCAGTTAGTTTTCAGTTAGTTTTCAGTTAGTTATCATTTAGTTTTCAGTTAGTTTCCAATTAGGTTTCAGATAGTTTTCAGTTAGTTTTCAGTTATGGTTTTCAGTTAGTTTTCAGTTAAAGTTTTCAGTTAGTTTCATTTAGTTTTCAGTTAGTTTTCAGTTACTTTTCAGCTAGCTTTCATTGAGTTTTCAGTTAATGTTCAGTTAGTTTTCAGTTAGTTTTCAGTTAGGTTTCAGCTAGTTTTCAGCTGTAGTCTTCAGTGTGTTTTTCACAGTTATTTTTTCTGCTATCTTTTTCAGTTAGTTTTCAGCTAGTTTTCATTGAGTTTTCAGTTAATGTTCAGTTAGTTTTCAGTTAGTTTTCAGTTAGCTTTCAGCTAGTTTTCAGCTGTAGCTTTCATTGTGTTTCTTCAGTTAGTTTTTTCTGCTATTTTTTTCAGTTAGTTTTCAGTTTTTTTTCAGTTAGGTTTCATTAAATTTTCAGTTAGTTTTCATTTAGTTTTCAGTTAGTTTTCAGTTATTGTTTGTCAGTTAGTTTTCAGTTATTTTTAGTTTGTTTTTTCAGTTATTTTTTTAATTATTTTTTCAGTTAGTTTTCAGCTATTCTTCAGTCTGTTTTTTGAGATATTTTTTCAGTTATTTTTTCAGTTATTTTTTACAGTTAGTTTTCACTTATATTTTTCAGATTGTCTTTCAGCTATTTTTTTCACTTATGTTTTTCAGTTGTATTTTCAGTTATTTTTTTCTTTTATTTTTTTTCAGCTATTATTCCCGGTTGCTTTTTTCAGATAGTTTTTTGTTAGTTTTCAGTCAGTTTTCAGTTAGTTTCAGTTATTTTTTCAATTAGTTTTTATATGGTTTTCACTTAGTTTTCAGTTAGTTTTCAGTTATACATTTCAGTTAGTTTTCAGTTAGTTTTCAGTTATTTTTCAGTTATTTTTCAGTTTGTTTTTTTCAACTATTTTTTTGAGTTATTGTTTCGGTTATTTTTTTGAGCTTTTTTTCAATTTTTTTTTGAGCTATTTTTTTAAATTATTTTTTCAGTTAGCTTTCATTTAGTTTTCAATTAGTTTTCAGTGATTTTAGGTTACTTTTTAGTTAGTTTTCACTTAGTTTTCAGTTAGTTTTCAGTTAGTCTTCAGTCAGTCTTCAGTTAGTTTTCAGTTATACCTTTCAGTTAGTTTTCAGATAGTTCTGAGTTATTTTTCAGTTATTTTTGACTTTTTTTTCAATTTTTTTCAGTTATTTTTTTCAGTTACTTTTTTCAATTATTTTTCAGTTATTTTTTTCAGTTAGTTTCCTGTTATTTTTTTCAGGTATTTTTTCAGTTATCTTCTTCAGTTAGTTTTCAGCTAGTTTCCAGTTAGTTTTCAGTTAGTTTTCAGTTAGTTATCATTTAGTTTTCAGCTAGTTTGCAGTTAGTTTTCAGATAGTTTTCAGTTAGTTTTCAGTTAGTTTTCAGTTAGTTTTCAGTTAGTTTTCAGCTAGTTTTCATTTACTTTTCAGTTAGTTTTCAGTTAGTTTTCAGTTTCGTTTTCAGCTAGCTTTCATTTCATTTTCAGTTAATGTTGAGTTCGATTTCTGTTAGTTTTCAGTTAGTTTTCAGTTAGCTTTCAGTTAGTTTTCAGGTAGTTTACAGTGTGTTTCTTCAGTTATTTTTTTCAGTTAGTTTTCAGCTATTCTTCAGTCTGTTTTTTCAGTTATTTTTTTCTGTTATTTTTTTCAGATATTTTTCTATTATTTTCTTCTTTTTTTCAGTTAGTTTATTAAGTAAGTTTTCTGCTATTTTTGTTTTAGTTTTCAGTTAGTTTATTGAGTTAGTTTTCGATATTTCTCTATTAACTTTAAGTCAGTTTTCTGTAACTTTCAGTTATTTTTCAGTTTGTTTTTTCAGTTAGTCTTCATTTAGATTTGAGTTAGTTTTCATTTATTTTTCTTTTATTTTCCAGTCATTGTTTGTCAGTTATTTTTCAGTTAGTTTTTTGAGTTATTTTGTCGGTTTTTTTGAGCTTTTTTTTCAATTTTTTTCAGTTATTTTTTCAGTTATCTTCTTCAGTAAGTTTTCAGTTAGTTTTCATTTAGTTTTCAGTTAGTCTTCACTTAGTTTTCAGTTAGTCTTCAGTTAGTTTTCAGTTAGTTATCATTAAGTTTTCAGTTAGTTTCCAGTTAGTTTTCAGATAGTTTTCAGTTAGTTTTCAGTTAGTTTTCAGTTAGTTTTCAGCTATTTTTCATTTAATTTTCAGTTAGTGTTCAGTTAGTTTTCACTTAGTTTTCAGTTAGCTTTCAGTTGTAGTTTTCAGTGTGTTTTTTCAGTTATTTTTTTTCTGCTATTTTTTCAGTTAGTTTTCAGTTTCTTTTCAGTTAGGTATCATTAAATTTTCAGTTAGTTTTCAGCTATTCTTGGGTCTGTTTTTTGAGATATTTTTTGAGATATTTTTTGAATTATTTTTTTAGATATTTTTCTATTATTTTCTTCTTTTTTTTCAGTTAGTTTATTAAGTTAGTTTTCTGCTATTTTTGTGTTAGTTTTCAGTTATTTTTCAGTTTGGTTTTTCAGTTATTTTTTTGTGTTTTTTTTTCAGTTATTTTTTCAGCTATTTCTTCCAGTTATTTTTTCATTTATTTTTCAGTTATTTTCCAGTTATTGTTTGTCAGTAATTTTTCAGTTAGTTTTCTGAGTTATTTTGTCGGTTATTTTTTCAGCTATTTTTGCAATTATTATTTGAGTTAGTTTTCAGCTATTATTCACTTTGTTCTTTCATTTATTTTTTTCAGTGATTTTTGCAGTTAGTTAAAAGTTTTTTTTTCAGTTAATTTTTTTTTTCAGTTATTTTTTACAGTTAGTTTTCACTTATATTTTTCAGATTGTCTTTCAGCTATTTTTTTCACTTATGTTTTTCAGTTGTATTTTCAGTTAATTTTTCAGTTATTTTTTTCTTTTATTTTTTTTCAGCTATTATTTTCGGTTACTTTTTTCAGATAGTATTAAGTTAATTTTCAGTTATTTTAATTTAATTTTTTCTATTAGTTTTTATGTAGTTTTCACTTTGTTTTCAGTTAGTTTTCAGTTATACATTTCAGTTAGTTTTCAATTAGTTTATAGTTAGTTTTCAGTTAGTTTTCAGTCAGTATTCAGTTAGTTTTCAGTTAGTTTTCAGTTATTTTTCAGTTAGTTTTCAGCTATTCTTCAGTCTGTTTTTTGAGATATTTTTTCAGTTATTTTTTCAGAAATTTTTATATTATTTTCTTATTTTTTCAGTTAGTTTTTTAAGTCAGTTTTCTGCTATTTTTGTGTTAGTTTTCAGTTAGTTTATTAAGTTAGTTTTGTGTTATTTCTCTATTAATTTTAAGTTAGTTTTCTGTTAGCTTTCAGTTATTTTTCAGTTTGATTTTCAGTTATTTTTTGTGTTTTTTCAGTTATTTTTTGTGTCATTTTTTCAGTTATTTTTTCATTTATTTTTCAGTTATTTTCCAGTTATTTTTTGTCAGTTATTTTTCAGTTTGTTTTTTGAGTTATTTTGTCGGTTATTTTTTTCAGCTATTTTTTCAATTATTTTTTGAGTTAGTTTTCAGCTATTATTCACTTTGTTCTTTCATTTATTTTCTTCCAGTGATTTTTGTAGTAAGTTAAAAGTTATTTTTTTCAGTTAATTTTGTTTTTTTCAGTTATTTTTTAAAGTTAGTTTTCACTTATATTTTTCAGATTGTCTTTCAGCTATTTTTTTCACTTATGTTTTTCAGTTGTATTTTTAGTTATTTTTTCAGTTATTTTTTTCTTTTATTTTCTTTCAGCTATTATTTTCGGTTACTTTTTTCAGATAGTTTTCAGTTAATTTTCAGTTAGTTTCAGTTATTTTTTTCTATTAGTTTTTATATAGTTTTCACTTTGTTTTAAGTTAGTTTTCAGTTATAAATTTCAGTTAGTTTTCAATTAGTTTATAGTTAGTTTTCAGTTAGTTTTCAGTTAGTTTTCAGTTAGTCTTCAGTTAGTCTTCTGTCAGTTTTCAGTTCTACCTTTCAGTTAGTTTTCAGTTAGTTCTGAGTTATTTTTCAGTTATTTTTCAGTTATTTTTTCAATTATTTGTTTGGGTTATTGTTTCGGTTATTTTTTTGAGCTTTTTTTTCAATTAGTTTTTATATAGTTTTCACTTTGTTTTAAGTTTGTTTTCAGTCAGTTTTCAGTTTGTTTTTTCAGTTATTTTTTCAGTTATCTTCTTCAGTTAGTTTTCATTTAGTTTTCAGTTAGTTTTTATTAAATTTTCAATTAGTTTTCATTTATTTTTCAGTTAGTTTTCAGTTAGTTTTGAGTTAGTTTTCAGTTATTGTTTGTCAGTTAGTTTTCAGTTATTTTTAGTATGTTTTTTATGTTATTTTTTTCAATTATCTTTTCAGTTAGTTTTAAGTTAGTTTACAGTGTGTTTCTTCAGTTATTTTTTTCAGTTAGTTTTCAGCTATTCTTCAGTCTGTTTTTTCAGTTATTTTTTTCAGTTATTTTTTTCAGATATTTTTCTATTATTTTCTTCTTTTTTTCAGTTAGTTTATTAAGTAAGTTTTCTGCTATTTTTGTTTTAGTTTTCAGTTAGTTTATTGAGTTAGTTTTCGATATTTCTCTATTAACTTTAAGTCAGTTTTCTGTAACTTTCAGTTATTTTTCAGTTTGTTTTTTCAGTTAGTCTTCATTTAGATTTGAGTTAGTTTTCATTTATTTTTCTTTTATTTTCCAGTCATTGTTTGTCAGTTATTTTTCAGTTAGTTTTTGAGTTATTTTGTCGGTTATTTTTTTTGAGCTTTTTTTTCAATTTTTTTTTCAGTTATCTTTTCAGTTATCTTCTTCAGTAAGTTTTCAGTTAGTTTTCATTTAGTTTTCAGTTAGTCTTCACTTAGTTTTCAGTTAGTCTTCAGTTAGTTTTCAGTTAGTTATCATTAAGTTTTCAGTTAGTTTCCAGTTAGTTTTCAGATAGTTTTCAGTTAGTTTTCAGTTAGTTTTCAGCTATTTTTCATTTAATTTTCAGTTAGTGTTCAGTTAGTTTTCACTTAGTTTTCAGTTAGCTTTCAGTTGTAGTTTTCAGTGTGTTTTTTCAGTTATTTTTTTCTGCTATTTTTTCAGTTAGTTTTCAGTTTTTTTTCAGTTAGGTCTCATTAAATTTTCAGTTAGTTTTCACTTAGTTTTCAGTTATTTCAGTTAGTTTATTAAGTTAGTTTTCTGCTATTTTTGTGTTAGTTTTCAGTTAGTTTTCAGTCAGTATTCAGTTAGTTTTGAGCTAGTTTTTATTTATTTTTCAGTTAGTTTTCAGCTATTCTTCAGTCTGTTTTTTGAGATATTTTTTCAGTTATTTTTTCAGAAATTTTTATATTATTTTCTTATTTTTTCAGTTAGTTTTTTAAGTCAGTTTTATGCTATTTTTTTGTTAGTTTTAAGTTAGTTTATTTAGTTAGTTTTCTGTTATTTCTCTATTAATTTTAAGTTAGTTTTCTGTTAGCTTTCAGTTATTTTTCAGTTTGATTTTTCAGTTATTTTTTGTGTCATTTTTTCAGTTATTTTTTTCAGCTATTTTTTCCTGTTATTTTTTCATTTATTTTTCAGTTATTTTCCAGTTATTTTTTGTCAGTTATTTTTCAGTTTGTTTTTTGAGTTATTTTGTCGGTTATTTTTTTCAGCTATTTTTGCAATTATTTTTTGAGTTAGTTTTCAGCTATCATTCACTTTGTTCTTTCATTTTTTTTCCAGTGATTTTTGCAGTTAGTTAAAAGTTATTTTTTTCAGTTAATTTTGTTTTTTTCAGTTATTTTTTAAAGTTAGTTTTCACTTATATTTTTCAGATTGTCTTTCAGCTATTTTTTCACTTATGTTTTTCAGTTGTATTTTCAGTTAATTTTTCAGTTATTTTTTTCTTTTATTTTTTTTCAGCTATTATTTTCGGTTACTTTTTTCAGATAGTTTTCAGTTAATTTTCAGTTAGTTTCAGTTATTTTTTTCTATTAGTTTTTATATAGTTTTCACTTTGTTTTAAGTTAGTTTTCAGTTATAAATTTCAGTTAGTTTTCAATTAGTTTATAGTTAGTTTTCAGTTAGTTTTCAGTTAGTTTTCAGTTAGTTTTCAGTTAGTCTTCAGTTAGTCTTCTGTCAGTTTTCAGTTCTACCTTTCAGTTAGTTTTCAGTTAGTTCTGAGTTATTTTTCAGTTATTTTTCAGTTATTTTTTCAATTATTTGTTTGGGTTATTGTTTCTGTTATTTTTTTGAGCTTTTTTTTCAATTAGTTTTTATATAGTTTTCACTTTGTTTTAAGTTTGTTTTCAGTCAGTTTTCAGTTTGTTTTTTCAGTTATTTTTTCAGTTATCTTATTCAGTTAGTTTTCATTTAGTTTTCAGTTAGTTTTTATTAAATTTTCAATTAGTTTTCATTTATTTTTCAGTTAGTTTTCAGTTAGTTTTGAGTTAGTTTTCAGTTATTGTTTGTCAGTTAGTTTTCAGTTATTTTTAGTATGTTTTTTATGTTATTTTTTTCAATTATCTTTTCAGTTAGTTTTCAGGTAGTTTACAGTGTGTTTCTTCAGTTATTTTTTTCAGTTAGTTTTCAGCTATTCTTCAGTCTGTTTTTTCAGTTATTTTTTTCTGTTATTTTTTTCAGATATTTTTCTATTATTTTCTTCTTTTTTTCAGTTAGTTTATTAAGTAAGTTTTCTGCTATTTTTGTTTTAGTTTTCAGTTAGTTTATTGAGTTAGTTTTCGATATTTCTCTATTAACTTTAAGTCAGTTTTCTGTAACTTTCAGTTATTTTTCAGTTTGTTTTTTCAGTTAGTCTTCATTTAGATTTGAGTTAGTTTTCATTTATTTTTCTTTTATTTTCCAGTCATTGTTTGTCAGTTATTTTTCAGTTAGTTTTTGAGTTATTTTGTCGGTTATTTTTTTTGAGCTTTTTTTTCAATTTTTTTTTCAGTTATTTTTTCAGTTATCTTCTTCAGTAAGTTTTCAGTTAGTTTTCATTTAGTTTTCAGTTAGTCTTCACTTAGTTTTCAGTTAGTCTTCAGTTAGTTTTCAGTTAGTTATCATTAAGTTTTCAGTTAGTTTCCAGTTAGTTTTCAGATAGTTTTCAGTTAGTTTTCAGTTAGTTTTCAGCTATTTTTCATTTAATTTTCAGTTAGTGTTCAGTTAGTTTTCACTTAGTTTTCAGTTAGCTTTCAGTTGTAGTTTTCAGTGTGTTTTTTCAGTTATTTTTTTTCTGCTATTTTTTCAGTTAGTTTTCAGTTTTTTTCAGTTAGGTATCATTAAATTTTCAGTTAGTTTTCAGCTATTCTTGGGTCTGTTTTTTGAGATATTTTTTGAATTATTTTTTTAGATATTTTTCTATTATTTTCTTCTTTTTTTTCAGTTAGTTTATTAAGTTAGTTTTCTGCTATTTTTGTGTTAGTTTTCAGTTATTTTTCAGTTATTTTTTGTGTCATTTTTTCAGTTATTTTTTAAGCTATTTCTTCCAGTTATTTTTTCATTTATTTTTCAGTTATTTTCCAGTTATTGTTTGTCAGTAATTTTTCAGTTTGTTTTCTGAGTTATTTTGTCGGTTATTTTTTCAGCTATTTTTGCAATTATTTTTTGAGTTAGTTTTCAGCTATTATTCACTTTGTTCTTTCATTTATTTTTTTCAGTGATTTTTGCAGTTAGTTAAAAGTTTTTTTTCAGTTAATTTTGTTTTTTTTCAGTTATTTTTTACAGTTAGTTTTCACTTATATTTTTCAGATTGTCTTTCAGCTATTTTTTTCACTTATGTTTTTCAGTTGTATTTTCAGTTAATTTTTCAGTTATTTTTTTCTTTTATTTTTTTTCAGCTATTATTTTCGGTTACTTTTTTCAGATAGTCTTAAGTTAATTTTCAGTTAGTTTCAGTTATTTTTTTCTATTAGTTTTTATGTAGTTTTCACTTTGTTTTAAGTTAGTTTTCAGTTATACATTTCAGTAAGTTTTCAATTAGTTTATAGTTAGTTTTCAGTTAGTTTTCAGTCAGTATTCAGTTAGTTTTGAGCTAGTTTTTATTTATTTTTCAGTTAGTTTTCAGCTATTCTTCAGTCTGTTTTTTGAGATATTTTTTCAGTTATTTTTTCAGAAATTTTTATATTATTTTCTTATTTTTTCAGTTAGTTTTTTAAGTCAGTTTTCTGCTATTTTTGTGTTAGTTTTCAGTTAGTTTATTAAGTTAGTTTTCTGTTATTTCTCTATTAATTTTAAGTTAGTTTTCTGTTAGCTTTCAGTTATTTTTCAGTTTGATTTTTCAGTTATTTTTTGTGTCATTTTTTCAGTTATTTTTTTCAGCTATTTTTTCCAGTTATTTTTTCATTTATTTTTCAGTTATTTTCCAGTTATTGTTTGTGAGTTATTTTTCAGTTTGTTTTTTGAGTTATTTTGTCGGTTATTTTTTTCAGCTATTTTTTCAATTATTTTTTGAGTTAGTTTTCAGCTATTATTCACTTTGTTCTTTCATTTATTTTCTTCCAGTGATTTTTGTAGTAAGTTAAAAGTTATTTTTTTCAGTTAATTTTGTTTTTTTCAGTTATTTTTTAAAGTTAGTTTTCACTTATATTTTTCAGATTGTCTTTCAGCTATTTTTTTCACTTATGTTTTTCAGTTGTATTTTTAGTTATTTTTTCAGTTATTTTTTTCTTTTATTTTCTTTCAGCTATTATTTTCGGTTACTTTTTTCAGATAGTTTTCAGTTAATTTTCAGTTAGTTTCAGTTATTTTTTTCTATTAGTTTTTATATAGTTTTCACTTTGTTTTAAGTTAGTTTTCAGTTATAAATTTCAGTTAGTTTTCAATTAGTTTATAGTTAGTTTTCAGTTAGTTTTCAGTTAGTTTTCAGTTAGTCTTCAGTTAGTCTTCTGTCAGTTTTCAGTTCTACCTTTCAGTTAGTTTTCAGTTAGTTCTGAGTTATTTTTCAGTTATTTTTCAGTTATTTTTTCAATTATTTGTTTGGGTTATTGTTTCGGTTATTTTTTTGAGCTTTTTTTTCAATTAGTTTTTATATAGTTTTCACTTTGTTTTAAGTTTGTTTTCAGTCAGTTTTCAGTTTGTTTTTTAGGTTATTTTTTCAGTTATCTTCTTCAGTTAGTTTTCATTTAGTTTTCAGTTAGTTTTTATTAAATTTTCAATTAGTTTTCATTTATTTTTCAGTTAGTTTTCAGTTAGTTTTGAGTTAGTTTTCAGTTATTGTTTGTCAGTTAGTTTTCAGTTATTTTTAGTATGTTTTTTATGTTATTTTTTTCAATTATCTTTTCAGTTAGTTTTCAGGTAGTTTACAGTGTGTTTCTTCAGTTATTTTTTTCAGTTAGTTTTCAGCTATTCTTCAGTCTGTTTTTTCAGTTATTTTTTTCAGTTATTTTTTTCAGATATTTTTCTATTATTTTCTTCTTTTTTTCAGTTAGTTTATTAAGTAAGTTTTCTGCTATTTTTGTGTTAGTTTTCAGTTAGTTTATTGAGTTAGTTTTCGATATTTCTCTATTAACTTTAAGTCAGTTTTCTGTAACTTTCAGTTATTTTTCAGTTTGTTTTTTCAGTTAGTCTTCATTTAGATTTGAGTTAGTTTTCATTTATTTTTCTTTTATTTTCCTGTCATTGTTTGTCAGTTATTTTTCAGTTAGTTTTTGAGTTATTTTGTCGGTTATTTTTTTGAGCTTTTTTTTCAATTTTTTTCAGTTATTTTTTCAGTTATCTTCTTCAGTTAGTTTTCAGTTAGTTTTCATTTAGTTTTCAGTTAGTCTTCACTTAGTTTTCAGTTAGTCTTCAGTTAGTTTTCAGTTAGTTATCATTAAGTTTTCAGTTAGTTTCCAGTTAGTTTTCAGATAGTTTTCAGTTAGTTTTCAGTTAGTTTTCAGCTATTTTTCATTTAATTTTCAGTTAGTGTTCAGTTAGTTTTCACTTAGTTTTCAGTTAGCTTTCAGTTGTAGTTTTCAGTGTGTTTTTTCAGTTATTTTTTTCTGCTATTTTTTCAGTTAGTTTTCAGTTTTTTTCATTTAGGTATCATTAAATTTTCAGTTAGTTTTCAGCTATTCTTGGGTCTGTTTTTTGAGATAATTTTTGAGATATTTTTTTAGATATTTTTCTGTTATTTTCTTCTTTCTTTTCAGTTAGTTTATTAAGTTAGTTTTCTGCTATTTTTGTGTTAGTTTTCAGTTATTTTTCAGTTATTTTTTTGTGTTTTTTTTCAGTTATTTTTCAGCTATTTCTTCCAGTTATTTTTTCATTTATTTTTCAGTTATTTTCCAGTTATTGTTTGTCAGTTATTTTTCAGTTTGTTTTCTGAGTTATTTTGTCGGTTATTTTTTCAGCTATTTTTGCAATTATTTTTTGAGTTAGTTTTCAGCTATTATTCACTTTGTTCTTTCATTTATTTTTTTCAGTGATTTTTGCAGTTAGTTAAAAGTTTTTTTTCAGTTAATTTTGTTTTTTTTCAGTTATTTTTTACAGTTAGTTTTCACTTATATTTTTCAGATTGTCTTTCAGCTATTTTTTTCACTTATGTTTTTCAGTTGTATTTTCAGTTAATTTTTCAGTTATTTTTTTCTTTTATTTTTTTTCAGCTATTATTTTCGGTTACTTTTTTCAGATAGTTTTCAGTTAATTTTCAGTTAGTTTCAGTTATTTTTTTCTATTAGTTTTTATATAGTTTTCACTTTGTTTTAAGTTAGTTTTCAGTTATACATTTCAGTAAGTTTTCAATTAGTTTATAGTTAGTTTTCAGTTAGTTTTCAGTTAGTCTTCAGTTAGTCTTCAGTCAGTTTTCAGTTCTACCTTTCAGTTAGTTTTCAGTTAGTTCTGAGTTATTTTTCAGTTATTTTTCAGCTATTTTTTCAATTATTTTTTGAGTTAGTTTTCAGCTATTATTCACTTTGTTCTTTCATTTATTTTCTTCCAGTGATTTTTGTAGTAAGTTAAAAGTTATTTTTTTCAGTTAATTTTGTTTTTTTCAGTTATTTTTTAAAGTTAGTTTTCACTTATATTTTTCAGATTGTCTTTCAGCTATTTTTTTCAATTATGTTTTTCAGTTGTATTTTCAGTTATTTTTTCAGTTATTTTTTTCTTTTATTTTCTTTCAGCTATTATTTTCGGTTACTTTTTTCAGATAGTTTTCAGTTAATTTTCAGTTAGTTTCAGTTATTTTTTTCTATTAGTTTTTATATAGTTTTCACTTTGTTTTAAGTTAGTTTTCAGTTATAAATTTCAGTTAGTTTTCAATTAGTTTATAGTTAGTTTTCAGTTAGTTTTCAGTTAGTTTTCAGTTAGTCTTCAGTTAGTCTTCTGTCAGTTTTCAGTTCTACCTTTCAGTTAGTTTTCAGTTAGTTCTGAGTTATTTTTCAGTTATTTTTCAGTTATTTTTTCAATTATTTGTTTGGGTTATTGTTTCGGTTATTTTTTTGAGCTTTTTTTTCAATTAGTTTTTATATAGTTTTCACTTTGTTTTAAGTTTGTTTTCAGTCAGTTTTCAGTTTGTTTTTTCAGTTATTTTTTCAGTTATCTTCTTCAGTTAGTTTTCATTTAGTTTTCAGTTAGTTTTTATTAAATTTTCAATTAGTTTTCATTTATTTTTCAGTTAGTTTTCAGTTAGTTTTGAGTTAGTTTTCAGTTATTGTTTGTCAGTTAGTTTTCAGTTATTTTTAGTATGTTTTTTATGTTATTTTTTTCAATTATCTTTTCAGTTAGTTTTCAGGTAGTTTACAGTGTGTTTCTTCAGTTATTTTTTCAGTTAGTTTTCAGCTAGTTTACAGTGTGTTTCTTCAGTTATTTTTTTCAGTTAGTTTTCAGCTATTCTTCAGTGTGTTTTTTTAAATATTTTTTCTGTTATTTTTTTCAGATATTTTTCTATTATTTTCTTCTTTTTTTCAGTTAGTTTATTAAGTAAGTTTTCTGCTATTTTTGTGTTAGTTTTCAGTTAGTTTATTGAGTTAGTTTTCGATATTTCTCTATTAACTTTAAGTCAGTTTTCTGTAACTTTCAGTTATTTTTCAGTTTGTTTTTTCAGTTAGTCTTCATTTAGATTTGAGTTAGTTTTCATTTATTTTCCTGTCATTGTTTGTCAGTTATTTTTCAGTTAGTTTTTGAGTTATTTCGTCGGTTATTTTTTTTGAGCTTTTTTTTCAATTTTTTTTTCAGTTATCTTTTCAGTTATCTTCTTCAGTTAGTTTTCAGTTAGTTTTCATTTAGTTTTTAGTTAGTCTTCACTTAGTTTTCAGTTAGTCTTCAGTTAGTTTTCAGTTAGTTATCATTAAGTTTTCAGTTAGTTTCCAGTTAGTTTTCAGATAGTTTTCAGTTAGTTTTCAGTTAGTTTTCAGCTATTTTTCATTTAATTTTCAGTTAGTGTTCAGTTAGTTTTCACTTAGTTTTCAGTTAGCTTTCAGTTGTAGTTTTCAGTGTGTTTTTTCAGTTATTTTTTTTCTGCTATTTTTTCAGTTAGTTTTCAGTTTTTTTTCAGTTAGGTCTCATTAAATTTTCAGTTAGTTTTCATTTAGTTTTCAGTTAGTTTTGAGTTAGTTTTCAGTTATTGTTTGTCAGTTAGTTTTCAGTTAATTTTCAGTTAGTTTCAGTTATTTTTTTCTATTAGTTTTTATATAATTTTCTCTTTGTTTTAAGTTAGTTTTCAGTTATAAATTTCAGTTAGTTTTCAATTAGTTTATAGTTAGTTTTCAGTTAGTTTTGAGTTAGTTTTCAGTTAGTCTTCAGTTAGTTTTCAGTTACACCTTTCAGTTAGTTTTCAGTTACCTTTCCGTTAGTTTTCAGTTAGCTTTCAGTTAGTTTTCAGTTAGTTTATAGTTAGTTTTCAGTTAGTTTTCAGTAAGTCTTCAGTTATTTTTCAGTTATTTTTTTTGAGTTGTTTTTTCGGTTATTTTTTCAGCTTTTTATTTCAATTACTTTTTTAGTTATTTTTTTCAGTTAGTTTTCATATAGTTTTCAGTTAGTTTCCAGTTAGTTTTCAGTTAGTTTTCAGTTAGTCTTCAGTTAGTCTTCAGTTAGTTTTCAGTTATACCTTTCAGTTAGTTTTCAGTTACCTTTCCGTTAGTTTTCAGTTAGCTTTCAGTTAGTTTTCAGTTAGTTTTCAGTTAGCTTTCAGTTAGTCTTCAGTTAGTCTTCAGTTAGTTTTCAGTTATTTTTTGGTAATTTTTCAGTTAGTTTTCATCAATTTTCCAGTCTGTTTTTTCAGTTATTCTTTCAGTTATTCTTTCAGTTATTTTTTTAAGTTATTTTTTTCAGCTATTTTTTCAGTTATATTTTTTAGTAATATTTCCAGTTATTTTTTCAGCAATTTTTTTCGGTTAGTTTTTTTAGTTACCTTTCAGTTAGTTTTCAGTTAGCTTTCAGTTAGTTTTTAGTTAGATTTGAGTTAGTTTTCAGTTTGTCTTCAGTTAGTCTTCAGTCAGTTTTCAATTATACCTTTCAGTTAGTTTTAAGTTAGCTTTCAGTTAGTTTTCAGTTAGTTTTCAGTTAATTTTCAGTTATTGTTTGTCAGCTAGTTTCCAGTTAGTTTTCAGTTAGTTTTCAGTTAGTTATCATTTAGTTTTCAGCTAGTTTGCAGTTAGTTTTCAGATAGTTTTCAGTTAGTTTTCAGTTAGTTTTCAGTTAGTTTTCAGTTAGTTTTCAGCTAGTTTTCATTTACTTTTCAGTTAGTTTTCAGTTAGTTTTCAGTTTCGTTTTCAGCTAGCTTTCATTTCATTTTCAGTTAATGTTGAGTTCGATTTCTGTTAGTTTTCAGTTAGTTTTCAGTTAGCTTTCAGTTAGTTTTCAGTTGTAGTTTTCAGTGTGTTTTTTCAGTTATTTTTTTCTGCTATTTTTTCAGCTAGTTTTCAGTTTTTTTTCAGTTAGTTTTTATTAAATTTTCAATTAGTTTTCATTTATTTTTCAGTTAGTTTTCAGTTAGTTTTGAGTTAGTTTTCAGTTATTGTTTGTCAGTTAGTTTTCAGTTATTTTTAGTATGTTTTTTATGTTATTTTTTTCAATTATCTTTTCAGTTAGTTTTCAGGTAGTTTACAGTGTGTTTCTTCAGTTATTTTTTTCAGTTAGTTTTCAGCTATTCTTCAGTCTGTTTTTTCAGTTATTTTTTTCAGTTATTTTTTTCAGATATTTTTCTATTATTTTCTTCTTTTTTTCAGTTAGTTTATTAAGTAAGTTTTCTGCTATTTTTGTTTTAGTTTTCAGTTAGTTTATTGAGTTAGTTTTCGATATTTCTCTATTAACTTTAAGTCAGTTTTCTGTAACTTTCAGTTATTTTTCAGTTTGTTTTTTCAGTTAGTCTTCATTTAGATTTGAGTTAGTTTTCATTTATTTTTCTTTTATTTTCCAGTCATTGTTTGTCAGTTATTTTTCAGTTAGTTTTTTGAGTTATTTTGTCGGTTTTTTTGAGCTTTTTTTTCAATTTTTTCAGTTATTTTTTCAGTTATCTTCTTCAGTAAGTTTTCAGTTAGTTTTCATTTAGTTTTCAGTTAGTCTTCACTTAGTTTTCAGTTAGTCTTCAGTTAGTTTTCAGTTAGTTATCATTAAGTTTTCAGTTAGTTTCCAGTTAGTTTTCAGATAGTTTTCAGTTAGTTTTCAGTTAGTTTTCAGCTATTTTTCATTTAATTTTCAGTTAGTGTTCAGTTAGTTTTCACTTAGTTTTCAGTTAGCTTTCAGTTGTAGTTTTCAGTGTGTTTTTTCAGTTATTTTTTTTCTGCTATTTTTTCAGTTAGTTTTCAGTTTTTTTTCAGTTAGGTATCATTAAATTTTCGGTTAGTTTTCAGCTATTCTTGGGTCTGTTTTTTGAGATAATTTTTTGAATATATTTTTTGAATTATTTTTTTAGATATTTTTCTATTATTTTCTTCTTTTTTTTCAGTTAGTTTATTAAGTTAGTTTTCTGCTATTTTTGTGTTAGTTTTCAGTTATTTTTCAGTTTGGTTTTTCAGTTATTTTTTTGTGTTTTTTTTCAGTTATTTTTTCAGCTATTTCTTCCAGTTATTTTTTCATTTATTTTTCAGTTATTTTCCAGTTATTGTTTGTCAGTTATTTTTCAGTTTGTTTTCTGAGTTATTTTGTCGGTTATTTTTTCAGCTATTTTTGCAATTATTTTTTGAGTTAGTTTTCAGCTATTATTCACTTTGTTCTTTCATTTATTTTTTTCAGTGATTTTTGCAGTTAGTTAAAAGTTTTTTTTTCAGTTAATTTTTTTTTTCAGTTATTTTTTACAGTTAGTTTTCACTTATATTTTTCAGATTGTCTTTCAGCTATTTTTTTCACTTATGTTTTTCAGTTGTATTTTCAGTTAATTTTTCAGTTATTTTTTTCTTTTATTTTTTTTCAGCTATTATTTTCGGTTACTTTTTTCAGATAGTCTTAAGTTAATTTTCAGTTAGTTTCAGTTATTTTTTTCTATTAGTTTTTATGTAGTTTTCACTTTGTTTTAAGTTAGTTTTCAGTTATGGTTTTCAGTTAGTTTTCAGTTAAAGTTTTCAGTTAGTTTCATTTAGTTTTCAGTTACTTTTCAGTTATTTTTAGTTTGTTTTTTTAGTTATTTATTTTTCAGTTAGTTTTCAGCTATTCTTCAGTCTGTTTTTTGAGATATTTTTTCAGTTATTTTTTCAGAAATTTTTATATTATTTTCCTATTTTTTCAGTTAGTTTTTTAAGTCAGTTTTCTGCTATTTTTGTGTTAGTTTTCAGTTAGTTTATTAAGTTAGTTTTCTGTTATTTCTCTATTAATTTTAAGTTAGTTTTCTGTTAGCTTTCAGTTATTTTTCAGTTTGATTTTTCAGTTATTTTTTGTGTCATTTTTTCAGTTATTTTTTTCAGCTATTTTTTTCTGTTATTTTTTCATTTATTTTTCAGTTATTTTCCAGTTATTGTTTGTCAGTTATTTTTCAGTTTGTTTTTTGAGTTATTTTGTCGGTTATTTTTTTCAGCTATTTTTGCAATTATTTTTTGAGTTAGTTTTCAGCTATTATTCACTTTGTTCTTTCATTTATTTTTTTCCAGTGATTTTTGCAGTTAGTTAAAAGTTATTTTTTTCAGTTAATTTTGTTTTTTTCAGTTATTTTTTAAAGTTAGTTTTCACTTATATTTTTCAGATTGTCTTTCAGCTATTTTTTCACTTATGTTTTTCAGTTGTATTTTTAGTTATTTTTTCAGTTATTTTTTTCTTTTATTTTCTTTCAGCTATTATTTTCGGTTACTTTTTTCAGATAGTTTTCAGTTAATTTTCAGTTAGTTTCAGTTATTTTTTTCTATTAGTTTTTATATAGTTTTCACTTTGTTTTAAGTTAGTTTTCAGTTATAAATTTCAGTTAGTTTTCAGTTAGTTTGCAGTTAGTTTTCAGTTAGTTTTCAGTTAGTTTTCAGTTAGTCTTCAGTTAGTCTTCTGTCAGTTTTCAGTTCTACCTTTCAGTTAGTTTTCAGTTAGTTCTGAGTTATTTTTCAGTTATTTTTCAGTTATTTTTTCAATTATTTGTTTGGGTTATTGTTTCGGTTATTTTTTTGAGCTTTTTTTTCAATTAGTTTTTATATAGTTTTCAATTTGTTTTAAGTTTGTTTTCAGTAAGTTTTCAGTTTGTTTTTTAATTTATTTTTTAAGTTATATTCTTCATTTAGTTTTCATTTAGTTTTCAGTTAGTTTTTATTAAATTTTCAATTAGTTTTCATTTATTTTTCAGTTAGTTTTCAGTTAGTTTTGAGTTAGTTTTCAGTTATTGTTTGTCAGTTAGTTTTCAGTTATTTTTAGTATGTTTTTTATGTTATTTTTTTCAATTATCTTTTCAGTTAGTTTTCAGGTAGTTTACAGTGTGTTTCTTCAGTTATTTTTTTCAGTTAGTTTTCAGCTATTCTTCAGTCTGTTTTTTCAGTTATTTTTTTCAGTTATTTTTTTCAGATATTTTTCTATTATTTTCTTCTTTTTTTCAGTTAGTTTATTAAGTAAGTTTTCTGCTATTTTTGTGTTAGTTTTCAGTTAGTTTATTGAGTTAGTTTTCGATATTTCTCTATTAACTTTAAGTCAGTTTTCTGTAACTTTCAGTTATTTTTCAGTTTGTTTTTTCAGTTAGTCTTCATTTAGATTTGAGTTAGTTTTCATTTATTTTCCTGTCATTGTTTGTCAGTTATTTTTCAGTTAGTTTTTGAGTTATTTTGTCGGTTATTTTTTTGAGCTTTTTTTTCAATTTTTTTTTCAGTTATTTTTTCAGTTATCTTCTTCAGTAAGTTTTCAGTTAGTTTTCATTTAGTTTTCAGTTAGTCTTCACTTAGTTTTCAGTTAGTCTTCAGTTAGTTTTCAGTTAGTTATCATTAAGTTTTCAGTTAGTTTCCAGTTAGTTTTCAGATAGTTTTCAGTTAGTTTTCAGTTAGTTTTCAGCTATTTTTCATTTAATTTTCAGTTAGTGTTCAGTTAGTTTTCACTTAGTTTTCAGTTAGCTTTCAGTTGTAGTTTTCAGTGTGTTTTTTCAGTTATTTTTTTCTGCTATTTTTTCAGTTAGTTTTCAGTTTTTTTCAGGTGTGTATCATTTTAATTTCAGTTAGTTTTGAGGTATTCTTGGTCTGTTTTTTTTGAGATTTTTTGAATTATTTTTTTAGATATTTTTCTATTATTTTCTTCTTTCTTTTCAGTTAGTTTATTAAGTTAGTTTTCTGCTATTTTTGTGTTAGTTTTCAGTTATTTTTCAGTTATTTTTTTGTGTTTTTTTTCAGTTATTTTTCAGCTATTTCTTCCAGTTATTTTTTCATTTATTTTTCAGTTATTTTCCAGTTATTGTTTGTCAGTAATTTTTCAGTTTGTTTTCTGAGTTATTTTGTCGGTTATTTTTTCAGCTATTTTTGCAATTATTTTTTGAGTTAGTTTTCAGCTATTATTCACTTTGTTCTTTCATTTATTTTTTTCAGTGATTTTTGCAGTTAGTTAAAAGTTTTTTTTCAGTTAATTTTGTTTTTTTTCAGTTATTTTTTACAGTTAGTTTTCACTTATATTTTTCAGATTGTCTTTCAGCTATTTTTTTCACTTATGTTTTTCAGTTGTATTTTCAGTTAATTTTTCAGTTATTTTTTTCTTTTATTTTTTTTCAGCTATTATTTTCGGTTACTTTTTTCAGATAGTCTTAAGTTAATTTTCAGTTAGTTTCAGTTATTTTTTTCTATTAGTTTTTATGTAGTTTTCACTTTGTTTTAAGTTAGTTTTCAGTTATACATTTCAGTAAGTTTTCAATTAGTTTATAGTTAGTTTTCAGTTAGTTTTCAGTCAGTATTCAGTTAGTTTTGAGCTAGTTTTTATTTATTTTTCAGTTAGTTTTCAGCTATTCTTCAGTCTGTTTTTTGAGATATTTTTTCAGTTATTTTTTCAGAAATTTTTATATTATTTTCCTATTTTTTCAGTTAGTTTTTTAAGTCAGTTTTCTGCTATTTTTGTGTTAGTTTTCAGTTAGTTTATTAAGTTAGTTTTCTGTTATTTCTCTATTAATTTTAAGTTAGTTTTCTGTTAGCTTTCAGTTATTTTTCAGTTTGATTTTTCAGTTATTTTTTGTGTCATTTTTTCAGTTATTTTTTTCAGCTATTTTTTCCTGTTATTTTTTCATTTATTTTTCAGTTATTTTCCAGTTATTGTTTGTGAGTTATTTTTCAGTTTGTTTTTTGAGTTATTTTGTCGGTTATTTTTTTCAGCTATTTTTTCAATTATTTTTTGAGTTAGTTTTCAGCTATTATTCACTTTGTTCTTTCATTTATTTTCTTCCAGTGATTTTTGTAGTAAGTTAAAAGTTATTTTTTTCAGTTAATTTTGTTTTTTTCAGTTATTTTTTAAAGTTAGTTTTCACTTATATTTTTCAGATTGTCTTTCAGCTATTTTTTCACTTATGTTTTTCAGTTGTATTTTTAGTTATTTTTTCAGTTATTTTTTTCTTTTATTTTCTTTCAGCTATTATTTTCGGTTACTTTTTTCAGATAGTTTTCAGTTAATTTTCAGTTAGTTTCAGTTATTTTTTTCTATTAGTTTTTATATAGTTTTCACTTTGTTTTAAGTTAGTTTTCAGTTATAAATTTCAGTTAGTTTTCAATTAGTTTATAGTTAGTTTTCAGTTAGTTTTCAGTTAGTTTTCAGTTAGTCTTCAGTTAGTCTTCTGTCAGTTTTCAGTTCTACCTTTCAGTTAGTTTTCAGTTAGTTCTGAGTTATTTTTCAGTTATTTTTCAGTTATTTTTTCAATTATTTGTTTGGGTTATTGTTTCGGTTATTTTTTTGAGCTTTTTTTTCAATTAGTTTTTATATAGTTTTAACTTTGTTTTAATTTTGTTTTCAGTCAGTTTTAAGTTTGTTTTTTAGGTTATTTTTTCAGTTAGTTTTAAGTTAGTTTTCATTTAGTTTTCAGTTAGTTTTTATTAAATTTTCAATTAGTTTTCATTTATTTTTCAGTTAGTTTTCAGTTAGTTTTGAGTTAGTTTTCAGTTATTGTTTGTCAGTTAGTTTTCAGTTATTTTTAGTATGTTTTTTATGTTATTTTTTTCAATTATCTTTTCAGTTAGTTTTCAGGTAGTTTACAGTGTGTTTCTTCAGTTATTTTTTTCAGTTAGTTTTCAGCTATTCTTCAGTCTGTTTTTTCAGTTATTTTTTTCTGTTATTTTTTTCAGATATTTTTCTATTATTTTCTTCTTTTTTTCAGTTAGTTTATTAAGTAAGTTTTCTGCTATTTTTGTGTTAGTTTTCAGTTAGTTTATTGAGTTAGTTTTCGATATTTCTCTATTAACTTTAAGTCAGTTTTCTGTAACTTTCAGTTATTTTTCAGTTTGTTTTTTCAGTTAGTCTTCATTTAGATTTGAGTTAGTTTTCATTTATTTTTCTTTTATTTTCCTGTCATTGTTTGTCAGTTATTTTTCAGTTAGTTTTTGAGTTATTTTGTCGGTTATTTTTTTGAGCTTTTTTTTCAATTTTTTTTTCAGTTATCTTTTCAGTTATCTTCTTCAGTAAGTTTTCAGTTAGTTTTCATTTAGTTTTCAGTTAGTCTTCACTTAGTTTTCAGTTAGTCTTCAGTCAGTTTTCAGTTAGTTATCATTAAGTTTTCAGTTAGTTTCCAGTTAGTTTTCAGATAGTTTTCAGTTAGTTTTCAGTTAGTTTTCAGCTATTTTTCATTTAATTTTCAGTTAGTGTTCAGTTAGTTTTCACTTAGTTTTCAGTTAGCTTTCAGTTGTAGTTTTCAGTGTGTTTTTTCAGTTATTTTTTTCTGCTATTTTTTCAGTTAGTTTTCAGTTTTTTTCATTTAGGTATCATTAAATTTTCAGTTAGTTTTCAGCTATTCTTGGGTCTGTTTTTTGAGATATTTTTTGAATTATTTTTTTAGATATTTTTCTATTATTTTCTTCTTTCTTTTCAGTTAGTTTATTAAGTTAGTTTTCTGCTATTTTTGTGTTAGTTTTCAGTTATTTTTCAGTTATTTTTTTGTGTTTTTTTTCAGTTATTTTTCAGCTATTTCTTCCAGTTATTTTTTCATTTATTTTTCAGTTATTTTCCAGTTATTGTTTGTCAGTAATTTTTCAGTTTGTTTTCTGAGTTATTTTGTCGGTTATTTTTTCAGCTATTTTTGCAATTATTTTTTGAGTTAGTTTTCAGCTATTATTCACTTTGTTCTTTCATTTATTTTTTTCAGTGATTTTTGCAGTTAGTTAAAAGTTTTTTTTTCAGTTAATTTTGTTTTTTTTCAGTTATTTTTTACAGTTAGTTTTCACTTATATTTTTCAGATTGTCTTTCAGCTATTTTTTTCACTTATGTTTTTCAGTTGTATTTTCAGTTAATTTTTCAGTTATTTTTTTCTTTTATTTTTTTTCAGCTATTATTTTCGGTTACTTTTTTCAGATAGTTTTAAGTTATTTTTCAGTTAGTTTCAGTTATTTTTTTCTATTAGTTTTTATATAGTTTTCACTTTGTTTTAAGTTAGTTTTCAGTTATACATTTCAGTAAGTTTTCAATTAGTTTATAGTTAGTTTTCAGTTAGTTTTCAGTTAGTCTTCAGTTAGTCTTCAGTCAGTTTTCAGTTTTCAGTTAGTTTTCAGTTTTTCAGTTATTTTTCAGTTATTTTTTCAATTATTTTTTTGAGTTATTTTTTCGGTTATTTTTTTCAGCTTTTTTTTCAATTGTTTTTCAGTTATTTTTTCAGATAGTTTTCAGTTAGTTTTCAGTTAGTTTTCAGTCAGTATTCAGTTAGTTTTGAGCTAGTTTTTATTTATTTTTCAGTTAGTTTTCAGCTATTCTTCAGTCTGTTTTTTGAGATATTTTTTCAGTTATTTTTTCAGAAATTTTTATATTATTTTCTTATTTTTTCAGTTAGTTTTTTAAGTCAGTTTTCTGCTATTTTTGTGTTAGTTTTCAGTTAGTTTATTAAGTTAGTTTTCTGTTATTTCTCTATTAATTTTAAGTTAGTTTTCTGTTAGCTTTCAGTTATTTTTCAGTTTGATTTTTCAGTTATTTTTTGTGTCATTTTTTCAGTTATTTTTTTCAGCTATTTTTTCCTGTTATTTTTTCATTTATTTTTCAGTTATTTTCCAGTTATTGTTTGTGAGTTATTTTTCAGTTTGTTTTTTGAGTTATTTTGTCGGTTATTTTTTTCAGCTATTTTTTCAATTATTTTTTGAGTTAGTTTTCAGCTATTATTCACTTTGTTCTTTCATTTATTTTCTTCCAGTGATTTTTGTAGTAAGTTAAAAGTTATTTTTTTCAGTTAATTTTGTTTTTTTCAGTTATTTTTTAAAGTTAGTTTTCACTTATATTTTTCAGATTGTCTTTCAGCTATTTTTTTCAATTATGTTTTTCAGTTGTATTTTCAGTTATTTTTTCAGTTATTTTTTTCTTTTATTTTCTTTCAGCTATTATTTTCGGTTACTTTTTTCAGATAGTTTTCAGTTAATTTTCAGTTAGTTTCAGTTATTTTTTTCTATTAGTTTTTATATAGTTTTCACTTTGTTTTAAGTTAGTTTTCAGTTATAAATTTCAGTTAGTTTTCAATTAGTTTATAGTTAGTTTTCAGTTAGTTTTCAGTTAGTCTTCAGTTAGTCTTCTGTCAGTTTTCAGTTCTACCTTTCAGTTAGTTTTCAGTTAGTTCTGAGTTATTTTTCAGTTATTTTTCAGTTATTTTTTCAATTATTTGTTTGGGTTATTGTTTCGGTTATTTTTTTGAGCTTTTTTTTCAATTAGTTTTTATATAGTTTTCACTTTGTTTTAAGTTTGTTTTCAGTCAGTTTTCAGTTTGTTTTTTAGGTTATTTTTTCAGTTATCTTCTTCAGTTAGTTTTCATTTAGTTTTCAGTTAGTTTTTATTAAATTTTCAATTAGTTTTCATTTATTTTTCAGTTAGTTTTCAGTTAGTTTTGAGTTAGTTTTCAGTTATTGTTTGTCAGTTAGTTTTCAGTTATTTTTAGTATGTTTTTTATGTTATTTTTTTCAATTATCTTTTCAGTTAGTTTTCAGGTAGTTTACAGTGTGTTTCTTCAGTTATTTTTTTCAGTTAGTTTTCAGCTATTCTTCAGTCTGTTTTTTCAGTTATTTTTTTCTGTTATTTTTTTCAGATATTTTTCTATTATTTTCTTCTTTTTTTCAGTTAGTTTATTAAGTAAGTTTTCTGCTATTTTTGTGTTAGTTTTCAGTTAGTTTATTGAGTTAGTTTTCGATATTTCTCTATTAACTTTAAGTCAGTTTTCTGTAACTTTCAGTTATTTTTCAGTTTGTTTTTTCAGTTAGTCTTCATTTAGATTTGAGTTAGTTTTCATTTATTTTTCTTTTATTTTCCTGTCATTGTTTGTCAGTTATTTTTCAGTTAGTTTTTGAGTTATTTTGTCGGTTATCTTTTTTGAGCTTTTTTTTCAATTTTTTTTTCAGTTATCTTTTCAGTTATCTTCTTCAGTAAGTTTTCAGTTAGTTTTCATTTAGTTTTCAGTTAGTCTTCACTTAGTTTTCAGTTAGTCTTCAGTCAGTTTTCAGTTAGTTATCATTAAGTTTTCAGTTAGTTTCCAGTTAGTTTTCAGATAGTTTTCAGTTAGTTTTCAGTTAGTTTTCAGCTATTTTTCATTTAATTTTCAGTTAGTGTTCAGTTAGTTTTCACTTAGTTTTCAGTTAGCTTTCAGCTGTAGTCTTCAGTGTGTTTTTTCAGTTATTTTTTTCTGCTATTTTTTCAGTTAGTTTTCAGTTTTTTTCATTTAGGTATCATTAAATTTTCAGTTAGTTTTCAGCTATTCTTGGGTCTGTTTTTTGAGATATTTTTTGAATTATTTTTTTAGATATTTTTCTATTATTTTCTTCTTTCTTTTCAGTTAGTTTATTAAGTTAGTTTTCTGCTATTTTTGTGTTAGTTTTCAGTTATTTTTCAGTTATTTTTTTGTGTTTTTTTTCAGTTATTTTTCAGCTATTTCTTCCAGTTATTTTTTCATTTATTTTTCAGTTATTTTCCAGTTATTGTTTGTCAGTAATTTTTCAGTTTGTTTTCTGAGTTATTTTGTCGGTTATTTTTTCAGCTATTTTTGCAATTATTTTTTGAGTTAGTTTTCAGCTATTATTCACTTTGTTCTTTCATTTATTTTTTTCAGTGATTTTTGCAGTTAGTTAAAAGTTTTTTTTTCAGTTAATTTTGTTTTTTTTCAGTTATTTTTTACAGTTAGTTTTCACTTATATTTTTCAGATTGTCTTTCAGCTATTTTTTTCACTTATGTTTTTCAGTTGTATTTTCAGTTAATTTTTCAGTTATTTTTTTCTTTTATTTTTTTTCAGCTATTATTTTCGGTTACTTTTTTCAGATAGTCTTAAGTTAATTTTCAGTTAGTTTCAGTTATTTTTTTCTATTAGTTTTTATATAGTTTTCACTTTGTTTTAAGTTAGTTTTCAGTTATACATTTCAGTAAGTTTTCAATTAGTTTATAGTTAGTTTTCAGTTAGTTTTCAGTTAGTCTTCAGTTAGTCTTCAGTCAGTTTTCAGTTCTACCTTTCAGTTAGTTTTCAGTTAGTTCTGAGTTATTTTTCAGTTATTTTTCAGTTATTTTTTCAATTATTTTTTTGAGTTATTGTTTCGGTTATTTTTTTGAGCTTTTTTTTCAATTGTTTTTCAGTTATTTTTTCAGTTAGTTTTCAGATAGTTTTCAGTTAGTTTTCAGTCAGTATTCAGTTAGTGTTGAGCTAGTTTTTATTTATTTTTCAGTTAGTTTTCAGCTATTCTTCAGTCTGTTTTTTGAGATATTTTTTCAGTTATTTTTTCAGAAATTTTTATATTATTTTCTTATTTTTTCAGTTAGTTTTTTAAGTCAGTTTTCTGCTATTTTTGTGTTAGTTTTCATTTAGTTTATTAAGTTAGTTTTCTGTTATTTCTCTATTAATTTTAAGTTAGTTTTCTGTTAGCTTTTAGTTATTTTTCAGTTTGATTTTTCAGTTATTTTTTGTGTCATTTTTTCAGTTATTTTTTTCAGCTATTTTTTCCTGTTATTTTTTCATTTATTTTTCAGTTATTTTCCAGTTATTGTTTGTGAGATATTTTTCAGTTTGTTTTTTGAGTTATTTTGTCGGTTATTTTTTTCAGCTATTTTTTCAATTATTTTTTGAGTTAGTTTTCAGCTATTATTCACTTTGTTCTTTCATTTATTTTCTTCCAGTGATTTTTGTAGTAAGTTAAAAGTTATTTTTTTCAGTTAATTTTGTTTTTTTCACTTATTTTTTAAAGTTAGTTTTCACTTATATTTTTCAGATTGTCTTTCAGCTATTTTTTTCAATTATGTTTTTCAGTTGTATTTTCAGTTATTTTTTCAGTTATTTTTTTCTTTTATTTTCTTTCAGCTATTATTTTCGGTTACTTTTTTCAGATAGTTTTCAGTTAATTTTCAGTTAGTTTCAGTTATTTTTTTCTATTAGTTTTTATATAGTTTTCACTTTGTTTTAAGTTAGTTTTCAGTTATAAATTTCAGTTAGTTTTCAATTAGTTTATAGTTAGTTTTCAGTTAGTTTTCAGTTAGTCTTCAGTTAGTCTTCTGTCAGTTTTCAGTTCTACCTTTCAGTTAGTTTTCAGTTAGTTCTGAGTTATTTTTCAGTTATTTTTCAGTTATTTTTTCAATTATTTGTTTGGGTTATTGTTTCGGTTATTTTTTTGAGCTTTTTTTTCAATTAGTTTTTATATAGTTTTCACTTTGTTTTAAGTTTGTTTTCAGTCAGTTTTCAGTTTGTTTTTTAGGTTATTTTTTCAGTTATCTTCTTCAGTTAGTTTTCATTTAGTTTTCAGTTAGTTTTTATTAAATTTTCAATTAGTTTTCATTTATTTTTCAGTTAGTTTTCAGTTAGTTTTGAGTTAGTTTTCAGTTATTGTTTGTCAGTTAGTTTTCAGTTATTTTTAGTATGTTTTTTATGTTATTTTTTTCAATTATCTTTTCAGTTAGTTTTCAGGTAGTTTACAGTGTGTTTCTTCAGTTATTTTTTTCAGTTAGTTTTCAGCTAGTTTACAGTGTGTTTCTTCAGTTATTTTTTTCAGTTAGTTTTCAGCTATTCTTCAGTGTGTTTTTTTAAATATTTTTTCTGTTATTTTTTTCAGATATTTTTCTATTATTTTCTTTTTTTTTCAGTTAGTTTATGAAGTAAGTTTTCTGCTATTTTTGTGTTAGTTTTCAGTTAGTTTATTGAGTTAGTTTTCGATATTTCTCTATTAACTTTAAGTCAGTTTTCTGTAACTTTCAGTTATTTTTCAGTTTGTTTTTTCAGTTAGTCTTCATTTAGATTTGAGTTAGTTTTCATTTATTTTCCTGTCATTGTTTGTCAGTTATTTTTCAGTTAGTTTTTGAGTTATTTCGTCGGTTATTTTTTTGAGCTTTTTTTTCAATTTTTTTTTCAGTTATCTTTTCAGTTATCTTCTTCAGTTAGTTTTCAGTTAGTTTTCATTTAGTTTTTAGTTAGTCTTCACTTAGTTTTCAGTTAGTCTTCAGTTAGTTTTCAGTTAGTTATCATTAAGTTTTCAGTTAGTTTCCAGTTAGTTTTCAGATAGTTTTCAGTTAGTTTTCAGTTAGTTTTCAGCTATTTTTCATTTAATTTTCAGTTAGTGTTCAGTCAGTTTTCACTTAGTTTTCAGTTAGCTTTCAGTTGTAGTTTTCAGTGTGTTTTTTCAGTTATTTTTTTTCTGCTATTTTTTCAGTTAGTTTTCAGTTTTTTTTCAGTTAGGTCTCATTAAATTTTCAGTTAGTTTTCATTTAGTTTTCAGTTAGTTTTCAGTTACACCTTTCAGTTAGTTTTCAGTTACCTTTCCGTTAGTTTTCAGTTAGCTTTCAGTTAGTTTTCAGTTAGTTTATAGTTTAATTTTCAGTTAGTTTTCAGTAAGTCTTCAGTTATTTTTCAGTTATTTTTTTTGAGTTGTTTTTTCGGTTATTTTTTCAGCTTTTTATTTCAATTACTTTTTTAGTTATTTTTTTCAGTTAGTTTTCATATAGTTTTCAGTTAGTTTCCAGTTAGTTTTCAGTTAGTTTTCAGTTAGTCTTCAGTTAGTCTTCAGTTAGTTTTCAGTTATACCTTTCAGTTAGTTTTCAGTTACCTTTCCGTTAGTTTTCAGTTAGCTTTCAGTTAGTTTTCAGTTAGTTTTCAGTTAGCTTTCAGTTAGTCTTCAGTTAGTCTTCAGTTAGTTTTCAGTTATTTTTTGGTAATTTTTCAGTTAGTTTTCATCAATTTTCCAGTCTGTTTTTTCAGTTATTCTTTCAGTTATTCTTTCAGTTATTTTTTTAAGTTATTTTTTTCAGCTATTTTTTCAGTTATATTTTTTAGTAATATTTCCAGTTATTTTTTCAGCAATTTTTTTCGGTTAGTTTTTTTAGTTACCTTTCAGTTAGTTTTCAGTTAGCTTTCAGTTAGTTTTTAGTTAGATTTGAGTTAGTTTTCAGTTTGTCTTCAGTTAGTCTTCAGTCAGTTTTCAATTATACCTTTCAGTTAGTTTTAAGTTAGCTTTCAGTTAGTTTTCAGTTAGTTTTCAGTTAATTTTCAGTTAGTTTTCAGTTAGTTTTCAGTTAGTTATCATTTAGTTTTCAGTTAGTTTCCAATTAGGTTTCAGATAGTTTTCAGTTAGTTTTCAGTTATGGTTTTCAGTTAGTTTTCAGTTAGTTTTCAGTTAGTTTCATTTAGTTTTCAGTTAGTTTTCAGTTACTTTTCAGCTAGCTTTCATTGAGTTTTCAGTTAATGTTCAGTTAGTTTTCAGTTAGTTTTCAGTTAGGTTTCAGCTAGTTTTCAGCTGTAGTCTTCAGTGTGTTTTTTCAGTTATTTTTTTCTGCTATTTTTTTCAGTTAGTTTTCAGCTAGTTTTCATTGAGTTTTCAGTTAATGTTCAGTTGGTTTTCAGTTAATTTTCAGTTACCTTTCAGCTAGTTTTAAGCTGTAGCTTTCAGTGTGTTTTTTCAGTTAGTTTTTTCTGCTATTTTTTTCAGTTAGTTTTCAGTTTTTTTTTCAGTTAGGTTTCATTAAATTTTCAGTTAGGTTTCATTTAGTTTTCAGTTAGTTTTCAGTTAGTTTTCAGTTATTGTTTGTCAGTTAGTTTTCAGTTATTTTTAGTTTGTTTTTTCAGTTATTTTTTAATGATTTTTTCAGTTAGTTTTCAGCTATTCTTCAGTCTGTTTTTTGAGATATTTTTTCAGTTATTTTTTCAGTTATTTTTTACAGTTAGTTTTCACTGATATTTTTCAGATTGTCTTTCAGCTATTTTTTTCACTTATGTTTTTCAGTTATATTTTCAGTTATTTATTTCTTTTATTTTTTTTTAGCTATTATTTTCGGTTGCTTTTTTCAGATAGTTTTTTGTTAGTTTTCAGTCAGTTTTCAGTTAGTTTCAGTTATTTTTTCAATTAGTTTTTATATGGTTTTCACTTAGTTTTCAGTTAGTTTTCAGTTGTACATTTCAGTTAGTTTGAGTTAGTTTTCAGTTATTTTTCAGTTATTTTTTTCAGTTAGTTTCCTGTTATTTTTTTCAGGTATTTTTTCAGTTATCTTCTTCAGTTAGTTTTCAGCTAGTTTCCAGTTAGTTTTCAGTTAGTTTTCAGTTAGTTATCATTTAGTTTTCAGCTAGTTTGCAGTTAGTTTTCAGATAGTTTTCAGTTAGTTTTCAGTTAGTTTTCAGTTAGTTTTCAGTTAGTTTTCAGCTAGTTTTCATTTACTTTTCAGTTAGTTTTCAGTTAGTTTTCAGTTTCGTTTTCAGCTAGCTTTCATTTCATTTTCAGTTAATGTTGAGTTCGATTTCTGTTAGTTTTCAGTTAGTTTTCAGTTAGCTTTCAGTTAGTTTTCAGTTGTAGTTTTCAGTGTGTTTTTTCAGTTATTTTTTTCTGCTATTTTTTCGGCTAGTTTTCAGTTTTTTTTCAGTTAGTTTTTATTAAATTTTCAATTAGTTTTCATTTATTTTTCAGTTAGTTTTCAGTTAGTTTTGAGTTAGTTTTCAGTTATTGTTTGTCAGTTAGTTTTCAGTTATTTTTAGTATGTTTTTTATGTTATTTTTTTCAATTATCTTTTCAGTTAGTTTTCAGGTAGTTTACAGTGTGTTTCTTCAGTTATTTTTTTCAGTTAGTTTTCAGCTATTCTTCAGTCTGTTTTTTCAGTTATTTTTTTCTGTTATTTTTTTCAGATATTTTTCTATTATTTTCTTCTTTTTTTCAGTTAGTTTATTAAGTAAGTTTTCTGCTATTTTTGTTTTAGTTTTCAGTTAGTTTATTGAGTTAGTTTTCGATATTTCTCTATTAACTTTAAGTCAGTTTTCTGTAACTTTCAGTTATTTTTCAGTTTGTTTTTTCAGTTAGTCTTCATTTAGATTTGAGTTAGTTTTCATTTATTTTTCTTTTATTTTCCAGTCATTGTTTGTCAGTTATTTTTCAGTTAGTTTTTTGAGTTATTTTGTCGGTTTTTTTTTGAGCTTTTTTTTCAATTTTTTTCAGTTATTTTTTCAGTTATCTTCTTCAGTAAGTTTTCAGTTAGTTTTCATTTAGTTTTCAGTTAGTCTTCACTTAGTTTTCAGTTAGTCTTCAGTTAGTTTTCAGTTAGTTATCATTAAGTTTTAAGTTAGTTTCCAGTTAGTTTTCAGATAGTTTTCAGTTAGTTTTCAGTTAGTTTTCAGTTAGTTTTCAGCTATTTTTCATTTAATTTTCAGTTAGTGTTCAGTTAGTTTTCACTTAGTTTTCAGTTAGCTTTCAGTTGTAGTTTTCAGTGTGTTTTTTCAGTTATTTTTTTTCTGCTATTTTTTCAGTTAGTTTTCAGTTTCTTTTCAGTTAGGTATCATTAAATTTTCAGTTAGTTTTCAGCTATTCTTGGGTCTGTTTTTTGAGATATTTTTTGAATTATTTTTTTAGATATTTTTCTATTATTTTCTTCTTTCTTTTCAGTTAGTTTATTAAGTTAGTTTTCTGCTATTTTTGTGTTAGTTTTCAGTTATTTTTCAGTTTGGTTTTTCAGTTATTTTTTTGTGTTTTTTTTCAGTTATTTTTTCAGCTATTTCTTCCAGTTATTTTTTCATTTATTTTTCAGTTATTTTCCAGTTATTGTTTGTCAGTAATTTTTCAGTTTGTTTTCTGAGTTATTTTGTCGGTTATTTTTTCAGCTATTTTTGCAATTATTATTTGAGTTAGTTTTCAGCTATTATTCACTTTGTTCTTTCATTTATTTTTTTCAGTGATTTTTGCAGTTAGTTAAAAGTTTTTTTTTCAGTTAATTTTTTTTTTCAGTTATTTTTTACAGTTAGTTTTCACTTATATTTTTCAGATTGTCTTTCAGCTATTTTTTTCACTTATGTTTTTCAGTTGTATTTTCAGTTAATTTTTCAGTTATTTTTTTCTTTTATTTTTTTTCAGCTATTATTTTCGGTTACTTTTTTCAGATAGTCTTAAGTTAATTTTCAGTTAGTTTTAGTTATTTTTTTCTATTAGTTTTTATGTAGTTTTCACTTTGTTTTAAGTTAGTTTTCAGTTATACATTTCAGTAAGATTTCAATTAGCTTATAGTTAGTTTTCAGTTAGTTTTCAGTCAGTATTCAGTTAGTTTTGAGCTAGTTTTTATTTATTTTTCAGTTAGTTTTCAGCTATTCTTCAGTCTGTTTTTTGAGATATTTTTTCAGTTATTTTTTCAGAAATTTTTATATTATTTTCTAATTTTTCAGTTAGTTTTTTAAGTCAGTTTTCTGCTATTTTTGTGTTAGTTTTCAGTTATTTTTCAGTTTGGTTTTTCAGTTATTTTTTTGTGTTTTTTTTCAGTTATTTTTTCAGCTATTTCTTCCAGTTATTTTTTCATTTATTTTTCAGTTATTTTCCAGTTATTGTTTGTCATTTATTTTTCAGTTTGTTTTCTGAGTTATTTTGTCGGTTATTTTTTCAGCTATTTTTGCAATTATTATTTGAGTTAGTTTTCAGCTATTATTCACTTTGTTCTTTCATTTATTTTTTTCAGTGATTTTTGCAGTTAGTTAAAAGTTTTTTTTTCAGTTAATTTTTTTTTTCAGTTATTTTTTACAGTTAGTTTTCACTTATATTTTTCAGATTGTCTTTCAGCTATTTTTTTCACTTATGTTTTTCAGTTGTATTTTCAGTTAATTTTTCAGTTATTTTTTTCTTTTATTTTTTTTCAGCTATTATTTTCGGTTACTTTTTTCAGATAGTCTTAAGTTAATTTTCAGTTAGTTTCAGTTATTTTTTTCTATTAGTTTTTATGTAGTTTTCACTTTGTTTTAAGTTAGTTTTCAGTTATACATTTCAGTAAGATTTCAATTAGCTTATAGTTAGTTTTCAGTTAGTTTTCAGTCAGTATTCAGTTAGTTTTGAGCTAGTTTTTATTTATTTTTCAGTTAGTTTTCAGCTATTCTTCAGTCTGTTTTTTGAGATATTTTTTCAGTTATTTTTTCAGAAATTTTTATATTATTTTCTAATTTTTCAGTTAGTTTTTTAAGTCAGTTTTCTGCTATTTTTGTGTTAGTTTTCAGTTAGTTTATTAAGTTAGTTTTCTGTTATTTCTCTATTAATTTTAAGTTAGTTTTCTGTTAGCTTTCAGTTATTTTTCAGTTTGATTTTTCAGTTATTTTTTGTGTCATTTTTTCAGTTATTTTTTTCAGCTATTTTTTCCTGTTATTTTTTCATTTATTTTTCAGTTATTTTCCAGTTATTGTTTGTGAGATATTTTTCAGTTTGTTTTTTGAGTTATTTTGTCGGTTATTTTTTTCAGCTATTTTTTCAATTATTTTTTGAGTTAGTTTTCAGCTATTATTCACTTTGTTCTTTCATTTATTTTCTTCCAGTGATTTTTGTAGTAAGTTAAAAGTTATTTTTTTCAGTTATTTTTTAAAGTTAGTTTTCACTTATATTTTTCAGATTGTCTTTCAGCTATTTTTTCACTTATGTTTTTCAGTTGTATTTTTAGTTATTTTTTCAGTTATTTTTTTCTTTTATTTTCTTTCAGCTATTATTTTCGGTTACTTTTTTCAGATAGTTTTCAGTTAATTTTCAGTTAGTTTCAGTTATTTTTTTCTATTAGTTTTTATATAGTTTTCACTTTGTTTTAAGTTAGTTTTCAGTTATAAATTTCAGTTAGTTTTCAATTAGTTTATAGTTAGTTTTCAGTTAGTTTTCAGTTAGTTTTCAGTTAGTTTTCAGTTAGTCTTCAGTTAGTCTTCTGTCAGTTTTCAGTTCTACCTTTCAGTTAGTTTTCAGTTAGTTCTGAGTTATTTTTCAGTTATTTTTCAGTTATTTTTTCAATTATTTGTTTGGGTTATTGTTTCGGTTATTTTTTTGAGCTTTTTTTTCAATTAGTTTTTATATAGTTTTCACTTTGTTTTAAGTTTGTTTTCAGTCAGTTTTCAGTTTGTTTTTTCAGTTATTTTTTCAGTTATCTTCTTTAGTTAGTTTTCATTTAGTTTTCAGTTAGTTTTTATTAAATTTTCAATTAGTTTTCATTTATTTTTCAGTTAGTTTTCAGTTAGTTTTGAGTTAGTTTTCAGTTATTGTTTGTCAGTTAGTTTTCAGTTATTTTTAGTATGTTTTTTATGTTATTTTTTTCAATTATCTTTTCAGTTAGTTTTCAGGTAGTTTACAGTGTGTTTCTTCAGTTATTTTTTTCAGTTAGTTTTCAGCTATTCTTCAGTCTGTTTTTTCAGTTATTTTTTTCTGTTATTTTTTTCAGATATTTTTCTATTATTTTCTTCTTTTTTTCAGTTAGTTTATTAAGTAAGTTTTCTGCTATTTTTGTGTTAGTTTTCAGTTAGTTTATTGAGTTAGTTTTCGATATTTCTCTATTAACTTTAAGTCAGTTTTCTGTAACTTTCAGTTATTTTTCAGTTTGTTTTTTCAGTTAGTCTTCATTTAGATTTGAGTTAGTTTTCATTTATTTTTCTTTTATTTTCCTGTCATTGTTTGTCAGTTATTTTTCAGTTAGTTTTTGAGTTATTTTGTCGGTTATCTTTTTTGAGCTTTTTTTTCAATTTTTTTTTCAGTTATCTTTTCAGTTATCTTCTTCAGTAAGTTTTCAGTTAGTTTTCATTTAGTTTTCAGTTAGTCTTCACTTAGTTTTCAGTTAGTCTTCAGTTAGTTTTCAGTTAGTTATCATTAAGTTTTCAGTTAGTATCCAGTTAGTTTTCAGATAGTTTTCAGTTAGTTTTCAGTTAGTTTTCAGCTATTTTTCATTTAATTTTCAGTTAATGTTCAGTTAGTTTTCACTTAGTTTTCAGTTAGCTTTCAGTTGTAGTTTTCAGTGTGTTTTTTCAGTTATTTTTTTCTGCTATTTTTTCAGTTAGTTTTCAGTTTTTTTCATTTAGGTATCATTAAATTTTCAGTTAGTTTTTAGCTATTCTTGGGTCTGTTTTTTGAGATATTTTTTGAATTATTTTTTTAGATATTTTTCTATTATTTTCTTCTTTCTTTTCAGTAAGTTTATTAAGTTAGTTTTCTGCTATTTTTGTGTTAGTTTTCAGTTATTTTTCAGTTATTTTTTTGTGTTTTTTTTCAGTTATTTTTTCAGCTATTTCTTCCAGTTATTTTTTCATTTATTTTTCAGTTATTTTCCAGTTATTGTTTGTCAGTAATTTTTCAGTTTGTTTTCTGAGTTATTTTGTCGGTTATTTTTTCAGCTATTTTTGCAATTATTTTTTGAGTTAGTTTTCAGCTATTATTCACTTTGTTCTTTCATTTATTTTTTTCAGTGATTTTTGCAGTTAGTTAAAAGTTTTTTTTCAGTTAATTTTGTTTTTTTTCAGTTATTTTTTACAGTTAGTTTTCACTTATATTTTTCAGATTGTCTTTCAGCTATTTTTTTCACTTATGTTTTTCAGTTGTATTTTCAGTTAATTTTTCAGTTATTTTTTTCTTTTATTTTTTTTCAGCTATTATTTTCGGTTACTTTTTTCAGATAGTCTTAAGTTAATTTTCAGTTAGTTTCAGTTATTTTTTTCTATTAGTTTTTATATAGTTTTCACTTTGTTTTAAGTTAGTTCTCAGTTATACATTTCAGTAAGTTTTCAATTAGTTTATAGTTAGTTTTCAGTTAGTTTTCAGTTAGTTTTTACAGTTAGTCTTCAGTCAGTTTTCAGTTCTACCTTTCAGTTAGTTTTCAGTTAGTTCTGAGTTATTTTTCAGTTATTTTTCAGTTATTTTTTCAATTATTTTTTTGAGTTATTGTTTCGGTTATTTTTTTGAGCTTTTTTTTCAATTGTTTTTCAGTTATTTTTCAGTTAGTTTTCAGATAGTTTTCAGTTAGTTTTCAGTTAGTTTTCAGTCAGTATTCAGTTAGTGTTGAGCTAGTTTTTATTTATTTTTCAGTTAGTTTTCAGCTATTCTTCAGTCTGTTTTTTGAGATATTTTTTCAGTTATTTTTTCAGAAATTTTTATATTATTTTCTTATTTTTTCAGTTAGTTTTTTAAGTCAGTTTTCTGCTATTTTTGTGTTAGTTTTCAGTTAGTTTATTAAGTTAGTTTTCTGTTATTTCTCTATTAATTTTAAGTTAGTTTTCTGTTAGCTTTCAGTTATTTTTCAGTTTGATTTTTCAGTTATTTTTTGTGTCATTTTTTCAGTTATTTTTTTCAGCTATTTTTTCCTGTTATTTTTTCATTTATTTTTCAGTTATTTTCCAGTTATTGTTTGTGAGATATTTTTCAGTTTGTTTTTTGAGTTATTTTGTCGGTTATTTTTTTCAGCTATTTTTTCAATTATTTTTTGAGTTAGTTTTCAGCTATTATTCACTTTGTTCTTTCATTTATTTTCTTCCAGTGATTTTTGTAGTAAGTTAAAAGTTATTTTTTTCAGTTAATTTTGTTTTTTTCAGTTATTTTTTAAAGTTAGTTTTCACTTATATTTTTCAGATTGTCTTTCAGCTATTTTTTTCAATTATGTTTTTCAGTTGTATTTTCAGTTATTTTTTCAGTTATTTTTTTCTTTTATTTTCTTTCAGCTATTATTTTCGGTTACTTTTTTCAGATAGTCTTAAGTTAATTTTCAGTTAGTTTCAGTTATTTTTTTCTATTAGTTTTTATATAGTTTTCACTTTGTTTTAAGTTAGTTTTCAGTTATAAATTTCAGTTAGTTTTCAATTAGTTTATAGTTAGTTTTCAGTTAGTTTTCAGTTAGTTTTCAGTTAGTCTTCAGTCAGTTTTCAGTTCTACCTTTCAGTTAGTTTTCAGTTAGTTCTGAGTTATTTTTCAGTTATTTTTCAGTTATTTTTTCAATTATTTTTTTGAGTTATTGTTTCGGTTATTTTTTTGAGCTTTTTTTTCAATTGTTTTTCAGTTATTTTTTCAGTTAGTTTTCAGATAGTTTTCAGTTAGTTTTCAGTTAGTTTTCAGTCAGTATTCAGTTAGTTTTGAGCTAGTTTTTATTTATTTTTCAGTTAGTTTTCAGCTATTCTTCAGTCTGTTTTTTGTGATATTTTTTCAGTTATTTTTTCAGAAATTTTTATATTATTTTCTTATTTTTTCAGTTAGTTTTTTAAGTCAGTTTTCTGCTATTTTTGTGTTAGTTTTCAGTTAGTTTATTAAGTTAGTTTTCTGTTATTTCTCTATTAATTTTAAGTTAGTTTTCTGTTAGCTTTCAGTTATTTTTCAGTTTGATTTTTCAGTTATTTTTTGTGTCATTTTTTCAGTTATTTTTTTCAGCTATTTTTTCCTGTTATTTTTTCATTTATTTTTCAGTTATTTTCCAGTTATTGTTTGTGAGTTATTTTTCAGTTTGTTTTTTGAGTTATTTTGTCGGTTATTTTTTTCAGCTATTTTTTCAATTATTTTTTGAGTTAGTTTTCAGCTATTATTCACTTTGTTCTTTCATTTATTTTCTTCCAGTGATTTTTGTAGTAAGTTAAAAGTTATTTTTTTCAGTTAATTTTGTTTTTTTCAGTTATTTTTTAAAGTTAGTTTTCACTTATATTTTTCAGATTGTCTTTCAGCTATTTTTTTCAATTATGTTTTTCAGTTGTATTTTCAGTTATTTTTTCAGTTATTTTTTTCTTTTATTTTCTTTCAGCTATTATTTTCAGTTACTTTTTTCAGATAGTTTTCAGTTAATTTTCAGTTAGTTTCAGTTATTTTTTTCTATTAGTTTTTATATAGTTTTCACTTTGTTAGTTTTCAGTTATAAATTTCAGTTAGTTTTCAATTAGTTTATAGTTAGTTTTCAGTTAGTTTTCAGTTAGTTTTCAGTTAGTTTTCAGTTAGTCTTCAGTTAGTCTTCTGTCAGTTTTCAGTTCTACCTTTCAGTTAGTTTCCAGTTAGTTCTGAGTTATTTTTCAGTTATTTTTCAGTTATTTTTTCAATTATTTGTTTGGGTTATTGTTTCGGTTATTTTTTTGAGCTTTTTTTTCAATTAGTTTTTATATAGTTTTTACTTTGTTTTAAGTTAGTTTTCAGTTAGTTTTCAGTTTGTTTTTTCAGTTATTTTTTCAGTTATCTTCTTCAAATAGTTTTCAGTTAGTTTTCAGTTAGTTTTTAGTTAGTTTTCAGTTAGTTTTCAGTTAGTCTTCAGTTAGTCTTCAGTTAGTTTTCAGTTATACCTTTCAGTTAGTTTTCAGTTATTTTTCAGTTATTTTTCAGTTATTTTTCAGTTATTTTTCAGTTTTTTTGTCAATTATTTTTTTGAGTTATTGTTTCGGTTATTTTTTTAGCTTTTTTTTCAATTTTTTTTCAGTAATTTCATCAGCTATTTTTTCAGTTAGTTTTCAATTAGTTCTGAGTAATTTTTCAATTATTTTTTCAGGTATTTTTTTCAGTTATTCTTTTTCAGTTAATTTTCAGTTACTTTTTCGTTAGTTTTCAGTTAGTTTTCAGTCACCTTTCAGTTACTTTTCAGTTAGCTTTCGTTAGCTTTCAGTTGGTTTTCAGTTAGTTTTCAGTTAGTCTTCATTTAGTCTTCAGTTAGTTTTCGGTTATACCTTTCAGTTAGTTTTCAGTTAGCTTTCAATTAGTTTTCAGTTAATTTTTTCAGTTATTTTTTCAGTTGTTTTTTTCCAGTTATTTTTTCAGTTATTCTTTGTCAGTTAATTTTCAGTTAGTTTTAACAGTTATTCTTTCAGTTATAATCAGCTATTTTTTCTTTTATTTTTTCAGTCATTTTTCAGATATGTCTTTCAGTTATTTTTTCAGTTATTTTTTTTCAGCTTCTTTTTTCAGTTATTTTCCCGTTATTTTTTTCAGTTATTTTTTTAGTTATCTTCTTCAGTTAGTTTTCAGTTAGTTTTCAGTTATTTTTTTCAATTAGTTTTCATATATTTTTCACTTAGTTTTCAATTAGTTTTCAGTTATTGTTTGTCAGCTATTGTTTGTCTGTTAGTTTTCAGTTAGTTTTCAGTTATTTTTTTCAGTTAGTTTTCAGTTAGTTTTGAATTAGTTTTCAGTTAGTTTTCAGTTAGTTTTCAGCTATTTTCCAGTCTGTTTTTACAGTTATTTTTCAGTTATTTTTTTCAGCTATTTTTTCAGTTATATTTTTTAGTAATAATTCCAGTTACTTTTTCATCAATTTTTTTCGGTTAGTTTTTTCAGTTACCTTTCAGTTAGTTTTCAGTTAGCTTTCAGTTAGTTTTGAGTTAGTTTTCAGTTAGTTTCAGTTATTTTTTTCAATTAGTTTTTATATAGTTTTCACTTTGTTATAAGTTAGTTTTCAGTTAGTTTTCAGTCTGTTTTTTCAGTTATTTTTTCGGTTATCTTCTTCAATTAGTTTTTAGTTAGTTTTCAGTTAGTTTTCAGTAAGTCTTCAGTTAATTTTCAGTTATTTTTTTTGAGTTATTTTTTCGGTAATTTTTCAGCTTTTTATTTCAATTACTTTTTTAGTTATTTTTTTCAGTTAGTTTTCATATAGTTTTCAGTTAGTTTCCAGTTAGTTTTCAGTTAGTTTTCAGTTAGTCTTCAGTTAGTCTGCAGTTAGTTTTCAGTTATACCTTTCTGTTAGTTTTGACATAATTTTCAGTTAGTTTTCAGTTACCTTTCAGTTAGTTTCCAGTTAGTTTTCAGTTAGTTTTCGGTTAGTCTTCAGTTAGTCTGCAGTTAGTTTTCAGTTATACCTTTCTGTTAGTTTTGACATACATTTCAGTTAGTTTTCAGTTACCTTTCCGTTAGTTTTCAGTTAGCTTTCAGTTAGTTTTCAGTTAGTTTTCAGTTAGCTTTCAGTTATTCTTTCAGTTATTTTTTCAGTTATTTTTTTAAGTTATTTTTTTCAGCTATTTTTTTCAGCTATTTTTTTCAGCTATTTTTTCAGTTATATTTTTTAGTAATATTTCCAGTTATTTTTTCAGCAATTTTTTTCGGTTATTTTTTTAGTTACCTTTCAGTTAGTTTTCAGTTAGCTTTCAGTTAGCTTTCAGTTAGTTTTTAGTTAGTTTTGAGTTAGTTTTCAGTTTGTCTTCAGTTAGTCTTCAGTCAGTTTTCAATTATACCTTTCAGTTAGTTTTAAGTTAGCTTTCAGTTAATGTTCAGTTAGTTTTCAGTTAATTTTCAGTTAGCTTTCAGCTAGTTTTCAGCTGTAGTTTTCAGTGTGTTTTTTCAGTTAGTTTTTTCTGCTATTTTTTTCAGTTAGTTTTCATCTATTTTCCAGTCTGTTTTTTCAGTTATTTTTTCAGTTATTTTTTTAAGTTATTTTTTTCAGCTATTTTTTTCAGCAATTTTTTCAGTTATATTTTTTAGTAATATTTCCAGTTATTTTTTCAGCAATTTTATTCGGTTAGTTTTTTCAGTTACATTTCAGTTAGTTTTCAGTTAGCTTTCAGTTAATTTTCAGTTAGTTTTGAGTTAGTTTTCAGTTAGTTTCTGTTATTTTTTTCAATTAGTTTTTATATAGTTTTCACTTTGTTTTAAGTTAGTTTTCAGTTAGTTTTCAGTTAATTTTTTCAGTTATTTTTTCAGTTATCTTCTTCAATTAGTTTTCAGTTAGTTTTCAGTTAGTTTTTAGTTACTTTTCAGTTAGTTTTCAGTTAGTTTTCATTAAGTCTTCAGTTAATCTTCAGTTATTTTTTCGGTTATTTTTTCAGCTTTATATTTCAATTACTTTTTTAGTTATTTTTTTCAGTTAGTTTTCATATAGTTTTCAGTTAGTTTCCAGTTAGTTTTCAGTTAGTTTTCAGTTAGTCTTCAGTTAGTCTTCAGTTAGTTTTCAGTTATACCTTTCAGTTAGTTTTCACATAATTTTCAGTTAGTTTTCAGTTACCTTTCCGTCAGTTTTCAGTTAGCTTTCAGTTAGTTTTCAGTTAGCTTTCAGTTAGTCTTCAGTTAGTCTTCAGTTAGTTTTCAGTTATTTTTTGGTAATTTTTCAGTTAGTTTTCATCTATTTTCCAGTCTGTTTTTTCAGTCATTCTTTCAGTTATTTTTTCAGTTTTTTTTCAGTTATATTTTTTAGTAATATTTCCAGTTATTTTTTCAGCAATTTTTTTCGGTTAGTTTTTTCAGTTACCTTTCAGTTAGTTTTCAGTTAGCTTTCAGTTAGTTTTTAGTTAGATTTGAGTTAGTTTTCAGTTTGTCTTCAGTTAGTCTTCAGTCAGTTTTCAATTATACCTTTCAGTTAGTTTTAAGTTAGCTTTCAGTTAATTTTCAGTTAGTTTTCAGTTAGTTTCAGTTAGTTTTCAGTTAACTTTGAGTTAGTTTTCAGTTAGTCTTCAGTTAATTTTCAGTTATTTTTTTGAGTTATTTTTTCGGTTATTTTTTCAGCTATTTTTTCAGTTAGTTTTCAGTTAGTTTTATGTTAGTTTACAGTTAGTTTTCAGTTAGTTTTCAGCTATTGTTTGTCATTTAGTTTTCAGTTAGCTTTCAGTTATACCTTTCAGTTAGTTTTCATTTTCTCTTCAGTTACTTTTGAGTTATTAAAGTTAGTTTTCACTTATATTTTTCAGATTGTCTTTCAGCTATTTTTTTCAATTATGTTTTTCAGTTGTATTTTCAGTTATTTTTTCAGTTATTTTTTTCTTTTATTTTCTTTCAGCTATTATTTTCGGTTACTTTTTTCAGATAGTTTTCAGTTAATTTTCAGTTAGTTTCAGTTATTTTTTTCTATTAGTTTTTATATAGTTTTCACTTTGTTTTAAGTTAGTTTTCAGTTATAAATTTCAGTTAGTTTTCAATTAGTTTATAGTTAGTTTTCAGTTAGTTTTCAGTTAGTTTTCAGTTAGTTTTCAGTTAGTTTTCAGTTAGTTTTCAGTTAGTCTTCAGTTAGTCTTCTGTCAGTTTTCAGTTCTACCTTTCAGTTAGTTTTCAGTTAGTTCTGAGTTATTTTTCAGTTATTTTTCAGTTATTTTTTCAATTATTTGTTTGGGTTATTGTTTCGGTTATTTTTTGAGCTTTTTTTTCAATTAGTTTTTATATAGTTTTCACTTTGTTTTAAGTTTGTTTTCAGTTTGTTTTTTCAGTTATTTTTTCAGTTATCTTCTTCAGTTAGTTTTCATTTAGTTTTCAGTTAGTTTTTAGTTAGTTTTCAGTTAGTATTCAGTTAGTCTTCAGTTAGTCTTCAGTTAGTTTTCAGTTATACCTTTCAGTTAGTTTTCAGTTATTTTTCAGTTATTTTTCAGTTATTTTTCAGTTTTTTTGTCAATTATTTTCTTCAGTTATTGTTTCGGTTATTTTTTTAGCTTTTTTTTCAATTTTTTTTCAGTAATTTTATCAGTTATTTTTTCAGTTAGTTTTCAATTAGTTCTGAGTAATTTTTCAATTATTTTTTCAGGTATTTTTTTCAGTTATTCTTTTTCAGTTAATTTTCAGTTACTTTTTCGTTAGTTTTCAGTCACCTTTCAGTTACTTTTCAGTTAGCTTTCGTTAGCTTTCAGTTGGTTTTCAGTTAGTTTTCAGTTAGTCTTCATTTAGTCTTCAGTTAGTTTTCGGTTATACCTTTCAGTTAGTTTTCAGTTAGCTTTCAATTAGTTTTCAGTTAATTTTTTCAGTTATTTTTTCAGTTGTTTTTTTCCAGTTATTTTTTCAGTTATTCTTTGTCAGTTAATTTTCAGTTAGTTTTAACAGTTATTCTTTCAGTTATAATCAGCTATTTTTTCTTTTATTTTTTCAGTCATTTTTCAGATATGTCTTTCAGTTATTTTTTCAGTTATTTTTTTTCAGCTTCTTTTTTCAGTTATTTTCCCGTTATTTTTTTCAGTTATTTTTTTAGTTATCTTCTTCAGTTAGTTTTCAGTTAGTTTTCAGTTATTTTTTTCAATTAGTTTTCATATATTTTTCACTTAGTTTTCAATTAGTTTTCAGTTATTGTTTGTCAGCTATTGTTTGTCTGTTAGTTTTCAGTTAGTTTTCAGTTATTTTTTTCAGTTAGTTTTCAGTTAGTTTTGAATTAGTTTTCAGTTAGTTTTCAGTTAGTTTTCAGCTATTTTCCAGTCTGTTTTTACAGTTATTTTTCAGTTATTTTTTTCAGCTATTTTTTCAGTTATATTTTTTAGTAATAATTCCAGTTACTTTTTCATCAATTTTTTTCGGTTAGTTTTTTCAGTTACCTTTCAGTTAGTTTTCAGTTAGCTTTCAGTTAGTTTTGAGTTAGTTTTCAGTTAGTTTCAGTTATTTTTTTCAATTAGTTTTTATATAGTTTTCACTTTGTTATAAGTTAGTTTTCAGTTAGTTTTCAGTCTGTTTTTTCAGTTATTTTTTCGGTTATCTTCTTCAATTAGTTTTCAGTTAGTTTTCAGTTAGTTTTTAGTTAGTTTTCAGTTAGTTTTCAGTAAGTCTTCAGTTAATTTTAAGTTATTTTTTTTGAGTTGTTTTTTCGGTTATTTTTTCAGCTTTTTATTTCAATTACTTTTTTAGTTATTTTTTTCAGTTAGTTTTCATATAGTTTTCAGTTAGTTTCCAGTTAGTTTTCAGTTAGTTTTCAGTTAGTCTTCAGTTAGTCTGCAGTTAGTTTTCAGTTATACCTTTCTGTTAGTTTTGACATAATTTTCAGTTAGTTTTCAGTTACCTTTCAGTTAGTTTCCAGTTAGTTTTCAGTTAGTTTTCGGTTAGTCTTCAGTTAGTCTGCAGTTAGTTTTCAGTTATACCTTTCTGTTAGTTTTGACATACATTTCAGTTAGTTTTCAGTTACCTTTCCGTTAGTTTTCAGTTAGCTTTCAGTTAGTTTTCAGTTAGTTTTCAGTTAGCTTTCAGTTATTCTTTCAGTTATTTTTTCAGTTATTTTTTTAAGTTATTTTTTTCAGCTATTTTTTTCAGCTATTTTTTTCAGCTATTTTTTCAGTTATATTTTTTAGTAATATTTCCAGTTATTTTTTCAGCAATTTTTTTCGGTTATTTTTTTAGTTACCTTTCAGTTAGTTTTCAGTTAGCTTTCAGTTAGCTTTCAGTTAGTTTTTAGTTAGTTTTGAGTTAGTTTTCAGTTTGTCTTCAGTTAGTCTTCAGTCAGTTTTCAATTATACCTTTCAGTTAGTTTTAAGTTAGCTTTCAGTTAATGTTCAGTTAGTTTTCAGTTAATTTTCAGTTAGCTTTCAGCTAGTTTTCAGCTGTAGTTTTCAGTGTGTTTTTTCAGTTAGTTTTTTCTGCTATTTTTTTCAGTTAGTTTTCATCTATTTTCCAGTCTGTTTTTTCAGTTATTTTTTCAGTTATTTTTTTAAGTTATTTTTTTCAGCTATTTTATTCAGCAATTTTTTCAGTTATATTTTTTAGTAATATTTCCAGTTATTTTTTCAGCAATTTTATTCGGTTAGTTTTTCAGTTACATTTCAGTTAGTTTTCAGTTAGCTTTCAGTTAATTTTCAGTTAGTTTTGAGTTAGTTTTCAGTTAGTTTCTGTTATTTTTTTCAATTAGTTTTTATATAGTTTTCACTTTGTTTTAAGTTAGTTTTCAGTTAGTTTTCAGTTAATTTTTTCAGTTATTTTTTCAGTTATCTTCTTCAATTAGTTTTCAGTTAGTTTTCAGTTAGTTTTCAGTTAGTTTTTAGTTACTTTTCAGTTAGATTTCAGTTAGTTTTCATTAAGTCTTCAGTTAATCTTCAGTTATTTTTTCGGTTATTTTTTCAGCTTTATATTTCAATTACTTTTTTAGTTATTTTTTTCAGTTAGTTTTCATATAGTTTTCAGTTAGTTTCCAGTTAGTTTTCAGTTAGTTTTCAGTTAGTCTTCAGTTAGTCTTCAGTTAGTTTTCAGTTATACCTTTCAGTTAGTTTTCACATAATTTTCAGTTAGTTTTCAGTTACCTTTCCGTCAGTTTTCAGTTAGCTTTCAGTTAGTTTTCAGTTAGCTTTCAGTTAGTCTTCAGTTAGTCTTCAGTTAGTTTTCAGTTATTTTTTGGTAATTTTTCAGTTAGTTTTCATCTATTTTCCAGTCTGTTTTTTCAGTCATTCTTTCAGTTATTTTTTCAGTTTTTTTTCAGTTATATTTTTTAGTAATATTTCCAGTTATTTTTTCAGCAATTTTTTTCGGTTAGTTTTTTCAGTTACCTTTCAGTTAGTTTTCAGTTAGCTTTCAGTTAGCTTTCAGTTAGTTTTCAGTTAGTTTTGAGTTGGTTTTCAGTTAGTCTTCAGTTAGTCTTCAGTTAGTTTTCAATTATACCTTTCAGTTAGTTTTAAGTTAGCTTTCAGTTAATTTTCAGTTAGTTTTCAGTTAGTTTCAGTTAGTTTTCAGTTAACTTTGAGTTAGTTTTCAGTTAGTCTTCAGTTAATTTTCAGTTATTTTTTTGAGTTATTTTTTCGGTTATTTTTTCAGCTATTTTTTCAGTTAGTTTTCAGTTAGTTTTATGTTAGTTTACAGTTAGTTTTCAGTTAGTTTTCAGCTATTGTTTGTCATTTAGTTTTCAGTTAGCTTTCAGTTATACCTTTCAGTTAGTTTTCATTTTCTCTTCAGTTACTTTTGAGTTATTTTAGAGTTTGTTTTTTCAGTTGTTTTTTGAGTTATTTTTTCGGTTATTTTTTTCAGCTATTTTCCCAATTTTTTTTAGTTATTTTTTCTGTTAGTTTTCAGCTATTTTTGAATGTTTTTTTCATTTTTTAGCTATTTTTTCATTTCTTTTTTGAGTTATTTTTTCAGTTATCTTCTTCACTTAGTTTTCAGTTACTTTTCAGTTAGTTTTCATTTATTTTTCAGTTAGTTTTCAGCTAGTTTTCAGTTAGTTTTCAGTTAGTTTTCAGTTATTTGTACATTGTGACATTATTGAAGGAGGATATATAAATGGTAAACTGTCAAATTTAATTTTCAGTTTTCCAGCTTTTACTGTACCCATTGGTTATAGATTAAATGTAATTCCCCATTACAAGAAAAACTATTAACAGTACGGATGAATTAACAGTACATTAGAATGACGGATGAGAAAGGACAAGAAATAAATTTTGGAGGCGAAGAGATTATGATAGATCTTTTGGTTAGAGAAGTATGAGTTTTTTTTAAATATCGTCTTAAAAAATGAGTGAAGAAATTTCTACAAACCTACCATTAAATAAAAAAGTGAAATTCAATCATCATCGAAATCTATCCAATAAAGTTTTATCAGTTATTTGCGGATAATCAGGATGTGGAAAAACATATCTATTATTTAAAATTCTAACTACTCCAAATTTTCTAGATTATAACAATCTTATAACTTATACAACAACAGCAGAACAACCTGCTTATCAATTTTTAAAATATGGATTGGAAAATAATCTTAAAAAACAGCAATTGCTTCCTTAATCGAAGAATATGAAAAATCTGAATATGAAGAAGAAATAAGTTCGTGGTGTGAAGAAGCAGCGAAAAATAAACAATTAGTAGAACCCAATAAAAATAAACATATAAAGATACAATTAATAGATGATAGTGGTAATATACAAGATCCTAGTAAATTAGATAAAAGAATGAAACATTGTGTAATTTTTGATGATTGCGTTAATGATAGAAATCAGACAATTCAGAGAAATTATTTTACAAGAGGTAGACATAATAACTGTAGTGTTTTTTATTTAACACAAAGTATGTATTCATTAGATGGAAGTGTTATTAGAAAGAATGCGAATATATTTACGCTATTTGAAATTAATTCAAGTAACTTAAGTGATTTGTTAAGAGATTTATGTATAAGAGATAAAGATGACTTTAAACATTCGTGTAATAATTGTTGGTCAAAAGATTATGGTTTCATTACAATTAATATTGATAAAAAATACATGATAGAACTATCGAAAATATTTTTGAATAATTTTTCTGTATTGAAATTTTTTATTAAAAAAAATAAAATGTGGAATGAGTACAAGATAGAACATGTACCAGTCTTAAAAGATTATAGGCATCCTACAAATCCTCTAAATTCGAAGAAAGAAGTTAAATTTTATTACCATCGCAGATATATGCATTTCGTTAAAGATTATAAAATAAAAAATGGTATCAAAAGTTATGAAAGAACAAATGATTTTCCACTTTGTTTAAGAAGTTTTAGAGTATTTTTAGCCTTTCATAAATTATGGTGGTTAATTCAAAAAGAACATTTCACAGTTTATGATGTCAAAACATTACCACAATTGAATATACCTTTATTTATTTCAGACTTAAAAATAAAATCATAATTTTTCTTTTTAATAAAAAATCATAATTTTCTTTAAAAAATATGAATTGTAAAATGAATAAAGGTTCTCAACCTATTATTGATGAATTAATAAAAAACCAAATGACTGAATTTGATTTGCTTAAAAAAAAATGACTGAATTTAATTTAGAGTTTCAAACAACTATAGAGGAATTAAAAAAGACTATTGGAAATACGAGTAATATTAGAAGAAAAAATAATAAAATAAATTTTAGAAAACTTAAAAAACGAGACAGAAAACTTGAACGTATAGGTAAACTATACGTAAGTAATACTATACTATATAGTTTTACTATAGTCAACTCCTATTACTGATATTTTTTTAGATGAGAGAATTAAGGATGGAGTGGGAGAGGATTTAGTAAAATTTTTTAATCCGAATGAAATTAAATATGAAAATGTATCTTTTATTAATGTGGTAAATGATATACGTAAACTTTTAGCAAATGTTTAAGTTATTAACTTGCTTGGAAAAGTTATTAAAGATAGTGAAAATATAATTCAAAACTTTCACGTTACCTTCTATAATAAAAAATCATTTGAAACATGGTTTTCCAATCTAGAAGAGAAATCAGATAGTAATGAATGGATTTTTACAGGTAATATAAGATATGAAGATTTTGGAATGAAGTTAGTTCAAAGATCACATAGGGGTGCTGGTATTAATATGAAATATAAAATCAATGGATATATCGGACAATATTGTTATATTCCTTCTGAAGACTTCTGCTTTATAAAATGTTATAATTTTTTACGTGGTTTCAGTAAAGAACAAAGACGAAATTATGAGAGAAATGTTTAATAATTTTTTATATAAAGAGAAAGCCACATCTAGAACAGGAGTAATGTCAAATTGCAAATTTTCTCAGTCCAATAAATCTTTTGGAGAATGTGTTTAATATCATAGTCCTGCTAATCGTCATTTAAATCCTAGAGGTATTGCAACTACACATGAATATGTTTATTACAATTATTCTCACGAAGGTTCAACAATTGGACACTATTGTTTGATAGACAAGAATCATAAACCCGCAGCTATTAAAGAAATTGAAAATAATTTCAAACCAATATATAAAACAGTTAATGATGAAAATTTAACAACATTTCCGTATAAAACCGTAACAAAGAAACCAATTGACTATGCTTCAACACATCTTTGGGATCTCGAAACTTATCCACATCCTAACTGTTCAACAGCTCATCCTATTCCTTATGCTTTAGGTGCTATCAATTTCAATAAATTTATATGTTGTTTACCAAAGCAAAGATTGAAAGAATTAGACACACGTTTGTTAAGTGATATGATTAAAATTAAACAATCAAAAGATGAAAATGAAATTAAAGAACTTAAGAAACACACAAGCGAATACAATAACTTAACTGAACAAGAACTTAACAAACTTCAACGTTGTGTGAAAATCTTTCTCTATTAGGAAACAAGATGAATGTCCAATACACCAATTTTTTAAAACTCTAGGAGAATTTAATTATTCGAAAGTAACTTTAATAGCTCACAATTCATCAGGCTTTCATTCCTATTTTCCGATAGAATCTAATTTTAAATTAACTAAAGCACCACGTAAAACTTCAAGAGGAATATTAACTGCTTCATTACAAAATCCTTATACAACTACAAGTGTTAGTAAATATATTCAACGTTCCTCTAGATCTAAGCAACAATGTTCCTCTAGAGCTAACCAACAATCTTCCAAACGAAATTCACATATACTGCCACTACAAACTGTTATAATGAAATGTTTTAAACTTTATTAAACAAAACTTTAGACGACAAAGCAATAAAAAAAATATTTGTTCAGTAAAATGTTTTTGTTGTATTCCAATGTTACCACAAAATTCAAATATTATATTTTAAAAAATAAATAAATATAGAAAAAATAATATAAAAATATAACATATAAAATGGATAAAACTAAAGCTGATAATCAAAAAAGAATTCAACAATTAGATGAGTTAATAAAACAAAAAATATTATGAAAGAAAATCATACTCAGCATAGAATGACAAAAGATGGTATTCAATCTGATATGCTAGAAAAAGTAAAATTAACTGAACAAGTAAAAACTGATTTTAAAAAAACTATGGAACCATTTAAAACTCTTCAAAAAGAACTTATAAATAATGATAAGCAAATTGATATAGCAGATCCAGTACAGAAAACTATATTAGATGACTATGGATTACTAGAATCAAACATTAATAAAAAATTACCAAAATCTATGCAATTTGAACATTCTATTTCATTTATAGACGGAAAAACAATACCTAGATTTTTTCTTGGACAAAAAGAAATATTTCCACAACTTTTTCGAGGTTTAATTTTTTCACCAGATAAATCTCCTTTTAGTTATTAGTTTTAGTTTTTAGTTTTAGTCCTTTTAAAAGAGCAGATTTAAAACGTTATGATGTAGAAGATCTCATAAAATATAAAGCTATGTTAGATAGAGTTGGTGCAGTAAAATCTCTTAGACGTTATAAACAATTAGAAAATCTATTACCAACGGGGCCTAAAGTAGGAAAAGGTTTTAAAACAGAAACAACTATATTTTTACCAGATGATCCACAAGAATAAATAAATAGATTAAAGATTTGAATATCTGCAATAAAAGAAGGACATAATTCTAGTTTCAATGAAATTCATGCTATATTAAAAAGACTTAGAAAAGAGGATTCTAAATGAAAAGGATTATAAAAGTATAGCTGAAATATGCTGTTTTTGATTTTTTTTATAAAAAAATATTTATTTAAAATATTTAATAAAAATATTTATCCAAAATTTTTATCTAAAAAATGTGTTCAGAAGAACTAGAAAAAATTAATAATCATTTAGAAAATCTAACAGAGATTCTAGGTTCATCGAAATTTAGTACGACGTTAAAAATTATAACAACTACTTCATCACATACTTGTAATCTAGATCCCATTTTACATTTGGAACAAAATAAAAATTATCATATTGCATTGATTAGTTTTCCACATTTAACACTATTCAAAACGTTATCAAAGATGTGAATGATCAATTCAGATATTCTACTGATAAAGGTAAAACGTGGAAAGTACTAACTTTTCTTCCTGGTTCTTACGAAGTTGAATAATAATAAATAATCAAATGAAATTAAGAGACATTTAGGTATACCATTAAAAGATAAGAAACAATTACATTTCGCAGTTGAACCAGCAGTTAATAAATTTTCTCTTACTTTAGACGAAAATCATCAAGTTGATTTTAATCATGATAGATCATTGTCAAAACTATTACGATTTAATAAACAAACCTAGCTATAGTCAAGGTTATCATTTAGGTGAGAAGATTCCAAAAATAACTGAAATAAATTCAATTGTTGTACATTGTGACATTATTGAAGGAGGATATATAAATGGTAAACTGTCAAATTTAATTTTCAGTTTTCCAGCTTTTACTGTACCCATTGGTTATAGATTAAATGTAATTCCCCATTACAAGAAAAACTATTAACAGTACGGATGAATTAACAGTACATTAGAATTACGGATGAGAAAGGACAAGAAATAAATTTTGGAGGCGAAGAGATTATGATAGATCTTTTGGTTAGAGAAGTATGAGTATTTTTAAAGTATCGTCTTAAAAAATGAGTGAAGGAATTTCTACAAACCTATCATTAAATAAAAAAGTGAAATTCAATCATCATCGAAATCTATCCAATAAAGTTTTATCAGTTATTTGCGGATAATCAGGATGTGGAAAAACATATCTATTATTTAAAATTCTAACTACTCCAAATTTTCTAGATTATAACAATCTTATAATTTATACAACAACAGCAGAACAACCTGCTTATCAATTTTTAAAATATGGATTCGAAAATAATCTTAAAAGACAGCAATTGCTTCCTTATTCGAAGAATATGAAAAATCTGAATATGAAGAGGAAATAAGTTCGTGGTGTGAAGAAGCAGCGAAAAATAAACAATTAGTAGAATCTAATAAAAATAAACATATAACGATACAATTAATAGATGATAGTGGTAATATACAAGATCCTTGTAAATTAGATAAAAGAATGAAACATTGTGTAATTTTTGATGATTGTGTTAATGATAGAAATCAGACAATTCAGAGAAATTATTTTACAAGAGGTAGACATAATAACTGTAGTGTTTTTTATTTAACACAAAGTATGTATTCATTAGATGGAAGTGTTATTAGAAAGAATGCGAATATATTTACGCTATTTGAAATTAATTCAAGTAACTTAAGTGATTTGTTAAGAGATTTATGTATAAGAGATGAAGATGACTTTAAACATTCGTGTAATAATTGTTGGTCAAAAGATTATGGTTTCATTACAATTAATATTGATAAAAAATACATGATAGAACTATCGAAAATATTTTTGAATAATTTTTCTGTATTGAAATTTTTCATTAAAAAAAATAAAATGTGGAATGAGTACAAGATAGAACATGTACCAGTCTTAAAAGATTATAGGCATCCTACAAATCCTCTAAATTCGAAGAAAGAAGTTAAATTTTATTACCATCGCAGATATATGCATTTCGTTAAAGATTATAAAATAAAAATTGGTATCAAAAGTTATGAAAGAACAAATGATTTTCCACTTTGTTTAAGAAGTTTTAGAGTATTTTTAGCCTTTCATAAATTATGGTGGTTAATTCAAAAAGAACATTTCACAGTTTATGATGTCAAAACATTACCACAATTGAATATACCTTTATTTATTTCAGACTTAAAAATAAAATCATAATTTTTCTTTTAAATAAAAAATCATAATTTTCTTTAAAAAATATGAATTGTAAAATGAATAAAGGTTCTCAACCTATTATTGATGAATTAATAAAAAACCAAATGACTGAATTTAATTTAGAGTTTCAAACAACTATAGAGGAATTAAAAAAGACTATTGGAAATACGAGTAATATTAGAAGAAAAAATAATAAAATAAATTTTAGAAAACTTAAAAAACGAGACAGAAAACTTGAACGTATAGGTAAACTATACGTAAGTAATACTATACTATATAGTTTTACTATAGTCAACTCCTATTACTGATATTTTTTTAGATGAGAGAATTAAGGATGAAGTGGGAGAGGATTTAGTAAATCTTTTTAATCCGAATGAAATTAAATATGAAAATGTATCTTTTATTAATGTGGTAAATGATATACGTAAACTTTTAGCAAATGTTTAAGTTATTAACTTGCTTGGAAAAGTTATTAAAGATAGTGAAAATATAATTCAAAACTTTCACGTTACCTTCTATAATAAAAAATCATTTGAAACATGGTTTTCCAATCTAGAAGAGAAATCAGATAGTAATGAATGGATTTTTACAGGTAATATAAGATATGGAGATTTTGGAATGAAGTTTGTTCAAAGATCACATAGGGGTGCTGGTATTAATATAAAATATAAAATCAATGGATATATCGGACAATATTGTTATATTCCTTCTGAAGACTTCTGCTTTATAAAATGTTATAATTTTTTACGTGGTTTCAGTAAAGAACAAAGACGAAAATATGAGAGAAATGTTTAATAATTTTTTATATAAAGAGAAAGCCACATCTAGAACAGGAGTAATGTCAAATTGCAAATTTTCTCAGTCCAATAAATCTTTTGGAGAATGTGTTTAATATCATAGTCCTGCTAATCGTCATTTAAATCCTAGAGGTATTGCAACTACACATGAATATGTTTATTACAATTATTCTCACGAAGGTTCAACAATTGGACACTATTGTTTGATAGACAAGAATCATAAACCCGCAGCTATTAGAGCAATTGAAAATAATTTCAAACCAATATATAAAACAGTTAATGATGAAAATTTAACAACATTTCCGTATAAAACCGTAACAAAGAAACCAATTGACTATGCTTCAACACATCTTTGGGATCTCGAAACTTATCCACATCCTAACTGTTCAACAGCTCATCCTATTCCTTATGCTTTAGGTGCTATCAATTTCAATAAATTTATATGTTGTTTACCAAAGCAAAGATTGAAAGAATTAGACACACGTTTGTTAAGTGATATGATTAAAATTAAACAATCAAAAGATGAAAATGAAATTAAAGAACTTAAGAAACACACAAGCGAATACAATAACTTAACTGAACAAGAACTTAACAAACTTCAACGTTGTGTGAAAATCTTTCTTTATTAGGAAACAAGATGAATGTCCAATACACCAATTTTTTAAAACTCTAGGAGAATTTAATTATTCGAAAGTAACTTTAATAGCTTTCATTCCTACTTTCCGATAAAATCTAATTTTAAATTAACTAAAACACCACGTAAAACTTCGAGAGGAATATTAACTGCTTCATTACAAAATCCTTATAAAACTACAAGTGTTAGTAAATATATTCAACGTTCCTCTAGATCTAAGCAACAATGTTCCTCTAGATCTAACCAACAATCTTCCAAACGAAATTCACATATACTGCCACTACAAACTGTTATAATGAAATGTTTTAAACTTTATTAAACAAAACTTCAGACGACAAAGCAATAAAAAAAATATTTGTTCAGTAAAATGTTTTTGTTGTATTCCAATGTTACCACAAAATTCAAATATTATATTTTAAAAAATAAATAAATATAGAAAAAATAATATAAAAATATAACATATAAAATGGATAAAATTAAAGCTGATAATCAAAAAAGAATTCAACAATTAGATGAGTTAATAAAACAACAAAATGTTATGAAAGAAAATCATACTCAGCATAGAATGACAAAAGATGGTATTCAATCTGATATGCTAGAAAAAGTAAAATTAACTGAACAAGTAAAAACTGATTTTAAAAAAACTATGGAACCATTTAAAACTCTTCAAAAAGAACTTATAAATAATGATAAACAAATTGATATAGCAGATCCAGTACAGAAAACTATATTAGATGACTATGGATTACTAGAATCAAACATTAATAAAAAATTACCAAAATCTATGCAATTTGAACATTCTATTTCATTTATAGACGGAAAAACAATACCTAGATTTTTTCTTGGACAAAAAGAAATATTTCCACAACTTTTTCGAGGTTTAATTTTTTCACCAGATAAATCTCCTTTTAGTTTAGACAGAAAATTTGTAGATCTTTTAAAAGAGCAGATTTAAAACGTTATGATGTAGAAGATCTCATAAAATATAAAGCTATGTTAGATAGAGTTGGTGCAGTAAAATCTCTTAGACGTTATAAACAATTAGAAAATCTATTACCAACGGGGCCTAAAGTAGGAAAAGGTTTTAAAACAGAAACAACTATATTTTTACCAGATGATCCACAAGAATAAATAAATAGATTAAAGATTTGAATATCTGCAATAAAAGAAGGACATAATTCTAGTTTCAATGAAATTCATGCTATATTAAAAAGACTTAGAAAAGAAAATTCTAAATGAAAAGGATTATAAAAGTATAGCTGAAATATGCTGTTTTTGATTTTTTTATAAAAAAATATTTATTTAAAATATTTAATAAAAATATTTATCCAAAATTTTTATCTAAAAAATGTGTTCAGAAGAACTCAAAAAAATTAATAATCATTTAGAAAATCTAACAGAGATTCTAGGTTCATCGAAATTTAGTACGACGTTAAAAATTATAACAACTACTTCATCACATACTTGTAATCTAGATCCCATTTTACATTTGGAACAAAATAAAAATTATCAAATTGCATTGACTAGTTTTTCCACATTTAACACTATTCAAAACGTTATCAGTAGTAAGGAAGTGACAAACACCAGATAGCGCAAGATGGCCGCCATCGCTGACGTCCCCCCCCTCTGGAACGGCAGAGTGTCGTGGTGTGCCGGCCAGGTGGGTTCACGAAATGTTCGCTGACTCCCCCCCCCTCTGGAACGACAGAGTGTCGTGGTGGACTTGGGCGACCGCCAGGATTAGTCTTGAGGCTATAGTGTGTGATGTTTTTCGTGCAATCTGCTGAATGTTGGGTTGTAAAATGGGCTGTTTCGAGTGGAAGGAGTGGTCGGATGAGAAAACGGAGGCCAGATTCGGAATCAGCGTGAAATTCTGCATCGGTATGGTGAGTTTCAAGTCAATCGGCGACAAAAAATTTTCAACATTTTTCGAAAAAACGACAGTTAGAATTTTTGCGATGGCTGCCTACTGTAGAGCCAAAACGAAGCATCGGATGGGAAAACGGAGGCCAGATTCGGATTCAGCGTCAAATTCTACATGGAAATGGTGTATTTCCAGCTCAATCGGAGAGAAAAAAATTTCGCTGACGTCTCCCCCCCTCTGGACAGCTCGCTTCGATTTTGGCTTCCAGTGGACGGATTTTGTCGTGCGATAGCTCGTTTGAAAGCTAAGAGTGAGACAAATTTAGTGAAAGAATCGGCTTGTTCCTATCTGTCTTCGTTTAGATGTGAGACGCCATTTAAGATTTTGGGACATTGGCGAAAAACGACAGAGTTAGAATTTGGGACGTTTTGGGCTCTAGCTTCAAAACGAAGCATCGGATTGGAAAACGGATTTCAGATTTGGAATCAGCGTGAAATTCTCTATCTGAATGATGAGTTTCATGTCAATCGGAGAGTTTCAAGTCAATCGGAGAGAAAAATTTTCAACATTTTTCGGAAAAACGACAGAGTTAGAATTTTTGCGATGGCTGCCTTCTGTAGAGCCAAAACGAAGCATCGGGTGGGAAAACGGAGGCCAGATTCGGATTCAGCGTGAAATTCTACATGGAAATGGTGTATTTCCAGCTCAATCGGAGCACTAGAAGCGGAGATAGACGGGATTTTTAGTGTTTGGATGATGGCTATTACGTCATCAGCTGATCGCCACACACTATATAAGCTGGGAACCGACAGAGACTTGTCATTCAGACGAGAGATTGCCAACGGTAAGTCGTCTCTCTGAGCTCCGATGATAGCTTCGGACATTCCAAATCCCAAGTTTCTGCAAGAAACCGACTTAGAAAATTTCATTGCTGATATCAGCTAAGGCGTCAGACTTAGAGGTTCGCCAGGAGATGGCCTTCGTCTCCAGGCCATAAAAGACTCCAAAACTTTAAAGGCTTGTAACTTTGCTTCTACAAGTCCGTTTGACTTGATTCAAAAAAGGTTCGGTCGCTATTGACCTACCATAAGTGATAGACTACTTATAAAATTTCATAAGTAGTGCTAAAAAGTTGAAAAATTTAAATTCACTAGTTTTGGAGGTTTTCTGGGGTTTTCGACCCTGCTGAAGTCAATGAAAGCATTTTTAATGATGTCTGAGCCAGTCTTCTCATGCTATAAGCGGCTTTTCACTGAAAGCGAGCAAGACACGGAGAGTTTTGCTGTAATATTCCACTGACAGGGTGTTCCTTCGGGACGGCGGACGATGCCGTAGTGATAAGTGTGGCAAGGGAATGTGTCATATTTGAGACCGTAACCGCTGGGACAACTCATGTCTCATGTTGGGCATTTGACACAGCTCTCAACGTAGCACTTTGAACGCCAATCGGTTGAGTCTTAGCTATCTTGTCATGGGTGGCCTCTAAACATCTCCATTGCAAAACGCTGGTGAATCAAGCACTCTACGGCTTGCTATCAAGCTGATCAAAGCAATAACTTGGGATGTTTCCTCAAGGTTTTCAAGTATGCTGAGTTCAAATCTGCTATCAGATTTCAAATTTAACTAAGACTAAGGCAGCTTTGAGGGGTTAGATCCCAGCTACTGTTCACTACCTTTGACTCGGCGTTGCTGTTACCACTTCGGGGCAGTGACAATGATGTCTTAAGCTGTAAATAGCGGGTATCGGGGAAGATCTCTCACTTCCCTAGTGATCAGTACAAGGCCTTCGGGCTGCCGACGGGATCGAGTGCCACTCACTACACTCAAATCTATCATTCCTCACTAAGTGTAAAAATCATTGTTTTCCGTTTTTATAAACTAGGAATCAATCGTTTGCTATCAAACGTTTACGGACTTATAATCATTGTTTTCCCCTTTTCACTTCAGAAAATGGTTAACTATAATAATGCCAAGACGGCTTTCAAGCTCTGTGTTTGCAGAAAAATCTTTCGCAGTGATGCTTTTAAGAAGCACTCTTGTGTGAATAAGCGAATGGTAGGGGGCATTCGATACTTTTGCAGCAGCCATAATACATCTCGCCTTGTCGAGACGTTACCGGAGTGGCATGCGAAGCATAGCAGTTGCAGTCAACCAGAGCTGACTGAGGAGACGAAGCAAAGTCTCTTCAGCTCAGAGTTAAAAGCTCTGGAGACTCAGTGCGCTGTCGAGTCTATCGCGTCAGCAGAGCCTCCCTCATCTAGTGTTCCAGCAAAGGCTCTCTCACCCACCCCGATTGAGTCTTCTCCGAAGTCGAGTAAATCCTCCTCTAGCTATGAGTCGGCTACTAGTAGCAGCGACAGTGAGGAAGAGGAGGAGGAGGAAAAAGGCTCGGCGAAGGCTGACCTAGTCGAGAGTGTCTACCTCGATAGCGAGGTAGAGCCGGTGAGGGAAGTCGACCTCGATAGCGAGGTGCAGCCGGCTAAGTCGTCGAGCAGTGGTGGGATTGCGGCTCAATGTCGCAACTTCATTATGCGCCCACCACTGGTTGATAACTATGGCAAGCTGAAGAATGAGCTGGAAGTGTGGAAGAGGGACTGTTTCTTCTATAAAGCGAGTTCCGAGAACCTCTCGCGAGTCACTCAGGAGCTCAAGAAGACTCAAGCTAGTCTTTTTGAGAAAGAAGGAGAGCTCGATCGCGAGAGGTTCTCGCACCTCGCTAGTAAGGCTAGAGAAGAACAGCTCCTGATCGAGAGAGAGAGTCAGGAGAAGGAGTTGAGAAAGATGAGGGAGGAGGTGGAAGGGCTGCGAAAGCAGTTGGGGAAGGTGGTGGCGACTAATCAGGAGCTGCACCAACAAGTGATGAGTAGCAGTACTCGACGATCAAGTCGCCTCCACATTCCCCTAGATAAGAAAGGACGTGTGCCCGCAAGACCGCTCCTCTGTGAACGTGGCAGAGACGAAATGTGTTACAGCAGGGCTAAAAAAGGTATCGAATGCCTTCATTTTACATTCGACCATAAGGAGGCAATCACAGGATTCCTGTTCGAACCACGTCCGGAGAAGATCTGTAAGTTAAAACAAGTAACTTAGAGTTCAAGATGATAACTAACAACTTCTTTCTTTACAGATATCAATGAGAAGCGCCCACCTGCTTCCGTCAACGAGCCGGAGTCGAAGCGGAAAGCTTGAGCCCCATATTCCTTCAATCAACCCGAGAATGACCCATCGGCTCTCTTAAGGGCCACCTAGGGGCAAGACATGATAGAACCTCCACGCGGTTTGCCCTGGGCAGTCTTCGGACTGGCGAATACTATCATTAAGTTGAATCTGCTATCAGTCAACTTGAACGTTGCGTCGCGTTAGAGGGGTATATAAACCACTGCCTCTTATTTCATTTCATTTCAATCATGCAGACGCCGAACAGTCAAGTCAGCTCTCCTCGCGGGCCGCAGTTAAGGCCGCGAAATTTATTTGAGGAGTTTGTCAGGCTAGAGGAGCAAGACAGAGTTTATAATAATCTTGCTCGGATTGGCAATCCGATGACAGCAACTGCTGTCAATCCAACGGAATGGCGCTACATTCCACTTTTTAGCCATGTACCAGTTAGTGTGGAAGTCGACAGTGCTACCAAAGAGAGAGTCAAAGACTCTCTCAGCAGAATTGGTAGGGTGTAAGATGACGTTACTCCCGAGAACGAACCATCGGCTCTCTTAAGGGCCACCATGGGGCAAGACATGATAGAACCTCCACGCGGTTTGCCCTGGGCAGTCTTCAGACTGGCGAATACTATCATTAAGTTGAATCTGCTATCAGTCAACTTGAACGTTATGCAGTCGATTGCTATCCCTGAAGCATTCTGATTCGCTGTTGAGCAATTCATTGTTGAAAACCCTATATAAGCCAGAAGATTGTAGCGCTTCTCATTCAATTTCAAGTCACGATGGAAGCGACATCTGCCAACAGCATTCCCGTCTTTATCGATGAAGACAACGCCATTCCCGAGTTCATCATCCTCGACGAGTGGGATGAAGAGGATGATAAGAAGGGGAAGATCGAGAAGATCATTTGGACGGATGGGGTGTGGACTCCAAATACCACTCGCATCCGAAAGGTGCCAGATGCACCAGTACGACCTCGGCGGTATAGGGTCTATGACAACCTAACCGTCATACCCATTGACTATTCCAGCCAATAGTCAAATTCACACCCCCCGAGAACGAACCATCGGCTCTCTTAAGGGCCACCATGGGGCAAGACATGATAGAACCTCCTCGCGGTTTGCCCTGGGCAGTCTTCGGACTGGCGAATACTATCATTAAGTTGAATCTGCTATCAGTCAACTTGAACGTTGCAAATGAAGTTCGGTGTAATACTTCCTTTCGACGGGCGTTCCTGTAAAGGGCGGCGGTGAAACCCGTAGCTATGTATACCGCAAGGGACATTCGGCAATGGTCAATCTTGTTAAACCTCTCTGCGTCATGTTTGCAAGTGATTGCCTCTGTCTCAACGTAGTATGCATTCGCGCCAGGGCGACATTTAGCCAACTGTCGAAGGTTGCCTAAAACTTTCCATTGCATACGTTATGAGAACCATGAGTTCTACCTGTCTCTATCAATGAGACGAATTGATGAATGGAATGAAATGGGAGGACACTCACGCGCCACACGCAACATAACACACTTCTCTCTTCCGTAGTCTAACAAGCTCTTTACACATGGATCGCAGTCGATTGCTATCCCTGTATCAGAAGTGCAAGCTATCTTAATTTTGTTTGACACTATTTCATCTATCATCATCGCCCATATGAAATGTTTTGAGATTTACAAGTTAGACTAAGCGTGCTACTATTTCCAAATGAAAAAGTATACATGGTTAAATCATCCACTTAAGCCCATCCGTAGTCTAACAAGCTCTTTACACATGGATTGCAGTCGATTGCTATCCCTGTATCAGAAGTGTAAGCCATCTTAATTTTATTTAACACTATTTCATCTACCATCATCACCCATATGAAGTGTCATAAGATTTACAAGTTAGAAATAAAGTTTCAATAGTGTATGTGCTAGAAATAAAGGTGTAACTGTTTGTAAAAATAAGATCGCAAGATTTACTAGTTTACAAGTTAGACTAAGTGTAAATTAAAAATAAAATTATAACTGTTTCAAGAGTTTACAAGTTAGAAATTAAGTTTCAATTGTGTATACGTTAGAAATAAAGTTTTAGCTGTTTGTATATGAAAATAAAGTTTCAAGAGTTTACAAGTTAGAAATAAAGTTTCAATAGTATGTGCGTTAGAAATAAAGTTTTAGCTGTTTGTATATCAAAATAAAGTTTCAAGAGTTTACAAGTTAGAAATAACGTTTCAATAGTGTGTGCGTTAGAAATAAAGTTTTAGCTGTTTGTATATCAAAATAAAGTTTCAAGAGTTTACAAGTTAGAAATAAAGTTTCAATAGTGTATATGTTAGAAATAAAGATGTAACTGTTTGTAAAAATAGGATCGCAAGATTTACTAGTTTACAAGTTAGACTAAGTGTAAATTAAAAATAAAATTATAACTGTTTCACGAGTTAAAGCGTTGATGCAACGATGAACAATTAATAAGCTGAAAAGTTTTAGATTCACTTTAACATTACCATATGTTTACAGATAGAAATGTATCACAGCAAAGCTACTTCATGAGTTAGTTTGGCAGGAGTGTATCATCTCAAACTTTTACTCCGACTGTGGAACATTGATTTCCATGATGAAGATTTAAATAGTTAGATTCGATGACGAGCAAGATTTACTAGTTTACAAGTTGGACAAAGCGTTCTACTATTTGTAAATGAAAGATATCATTTCAACAGTCTACCAGTTAGAAATAAAGTTTCAACAGTCTACAAGTTAAAAATAAAGTTTCAACCGTTTACAAGTTAAAAATGAAGTTTCAATAGTGTGTATGTTAAGAATAAAGTTCTATCTGTTTATATGTTAGAAATAAAAATGAGGGTTCACCAGTTTACAAGTTAAGAATAAAGTTTTATCTGCTTGTATGTCAGAAATGAAATAAAGCTTCACCAGTTTAAGAGTTAAAAATAAAGTTTCAATAGTGTGTATGTTAAGAATAAAGTTCTATCTGTTTATATGTTAGAAATAGAATGAAGTTTCACCAGTTTACAAGCTAAGAATAAAAATCTATCTGTTTATATGTTAGAAATAGAATGAAGTTTCACCAGTTTACAAGCTAAGAATAAAGTTCTATCTGTTTATTTGTTAGAAATAAAATGAAGTTTCATCAGTTTACAAGTTAAGAATAAAGTTCTATCTGTTTGTATGTTAGAAATAAAACAAAGTTTCAACCGTTAACAAGTTAAAAATAAAGTTTCAATAGTTTCCAAGTTAAAACTAATGTTTCAATAGTGCGTATGTTAAGAATAAAGTTTTATCTGTTTGTATGATACAAATAAAACAAAGTTTCAACCGTTTACAAGTTAAAAATAAAGTTTCAATAGTTTACAAGTTAAAAATAAAGTTTCAATAGTGTGCATGTTCAGAATAAAGTTCTATCTGTTTATATGCTAGAAATAGAATGAAGTTTCACCAGTTTACAAGTTAAGAATAAAGTTCTATCTGTTTATATGTTAGAAATAAAATGAAGTTTCATCAGTTTACAAGTTAAGAATAAAGTTGTATCTGTTTGTATGTTAGAAATAAAACAAAGTTTCAACCGTTAACAAGTTAAAAATAAAGTTTCAATAGTTTGCAAGTTAAAACTAGTGTTTCAATAGTGCATATGTTAAGAATAAAGTTTTATCTGTTTGTATGTTAGAAATAAAATGAAGCTTCACCAGTTTACAAGTTAAGAATAAAGTTTTATCTGCTTGTATGTCAGAAATGAAATAAAGTTTCACCAGTTTAAGAGTTAAAAATAAAGTTTCAATGGTGTGTATGTTAAGAATAAAGTTCTATCTGTTTATATGTTAGAAATAGAATGAAGTTTCACCAGTTTACAAGTTAAGAATAAAGTTCTATCTGTTTGTATGTTAGAAATAGAATGAAGTTTCATCAGTTTACAAGTTAAGAATAAAGTTTTATCTGTTTGTATGTTAGAAATAAAACAAAGTTTCAACCGTTGACAAGTTAAAAATAAAGTTTCAATAGTTTGCAAGTTAAAACTAGTGTTTCAATAGTGCGTATGTTAAGAATAAAGTTTTATCTGTTTGTATGTTAGAAATAAAATGAAGCTTCACCAGTTTACAAGTTAAGAATAAAGTTTTATCTGCTTGTATGTCAGAAATGAAATAAAGTTTCACCAGTTTAAGAGTTGAAAATAAAGTTTCAATAGTGTGTACGTTAGAAATAAAGTTTCAACCGTTTACAAGTTAAAAATAAAGTTTCAACAGTATCTACGTTAGAAATAAAGTTTTACATGTTTGTAAAGTACGATCGTAGGATTTACTAGTTTGCAAGTTAGACTCAGCATTCTACTAGTTGTAAATGAAAAATATCGTTTCAACAGTTTACAGATTAGAATAAAGTTTCAATAGTGTGCACGTTAGAAATAAAGTTATGACTGTTTGTATGTGTATGTGTGTTAGAAATAAAGTTTCAATAGTGTGCACGTTAGAAATAAAGTTATGACTGTTTGTATGTGTATGTGTGTTAGAAATAAAGTTTCAACCGTTTACAAGTTAAAAATAAAGTTTCAACAGTGTGTATGTTAGAAATAAAGTTTTATCTGTTTATATGTTAGAAACAAAACAAAGTTTCAACAGTTTACAAGCTGAAAAATAAAGTTTCAACAGTGTGTACGTTAGGAATAAAGTTTTATCTGTATGTAAGATAGAAATAAAGTTTTAACTGCTTGTATGTTAGAAATAGAGGTATGACAGTTTATATGCTAGAAAGAAAGTTATAACTGTTTGTAAGACAAGATCGTAAGATTTACTATTTTGCAAGTTAGACTCAGCATTCTACTAGTTGTAAATGAAAAATATCGTTTCAACAGTTTACAGATTAAAATAAAGTTTCAATAGTGTATATGATGTAAATAAAGTTTAAGCGCTTTGTGCGTTAGAAATAAAGTTTCAGCCGTTTACAAGTTAAAAATAAAGTTTTAACAGTGTGTACGTTAGAAATAAAGTTTTAGCTGTCTATATGTTAGAAACAAAATAAAGTTTCAACAGTGTGTATGTGAGAAATAAAGTTTTATCTGTTTATATGTTAGAAACAAAACAAAGTTTCAACAGTTTACAAGCTGAAAAATAAAGTTTCAACAGTGTGTACGTTAGGAATAAAGTTTTATCTGTTTGTAAGTTAGAAATAAAGTTTTAACTGCTTGTGTGTTAGAAATAGAGGTATGACACTTTATATGCTAGAAAGAAAGGTATAACTGTTTGCAAGACAAGATCGTAAGATTTACTAGTTTGCAAGTTAGACTCAGCGTTCTACTAGTTGTAAATGAAAAATATCGTTGCAACAGTTTACAGATTAAAATAAAGTTTCAATAGTGTGTATGATGGAAATAAAGTTTAAGCGCTTTGTGCGTTAGAAATAAAGTTTCAGCCGTTTACAAGTTATAAATAAAGTTTTAACAGTGTCTACGTTAGAAATAAAGTTTTAGCTGTTTATATGTTAGAAACAAAATAAAGTTGAACTTATTTGTCAAGCGCGTTTGTCAAGCTTGATTCTATCATGTCAGTATGACACACATTTGATTTACAAAACATGCTTTGAATACTCATACAATGAAGTTCTTACTTTCATTTATTTCTAACGTACACACTGTTAAAACTTTATTTATAACTTGTAAACGGCTGAAACTTTATTTCTAACGCACAAAGCGCTTAAACTTTATTTCCATCATACACACTATTGAAACTTTATTTTAATCTGTAAACTGTTGCAACGATATTTTTCATTTACAACTAGTAGAACGCTGAGTCTAACTTGCAAACTAGTAAATCTTACGATCTTGTCTTGCAAACAGTTATACCTTTCTTTCTAGCATATAAACTGTCATACCTCTATTTCTAACACACAAGCAGTTAAAACTTTATTTCTAACTTACAAACAGATAAAACTTTATTCCTAACGTACACACTGTTGAAACTTTATTTTTCAGCTTGTAAACTGTTGAAACTTTGTTTTGTTTCTAACATATAAACAGATAAAACTTTATTTATAACATACACACTGTTGAAACTTTATTTTTAACTTGTAAACGGTTGAAACTTTATTTCTAACACACATACACATATAAACAGTCATAACTTTATTTCTAACGTGCACGCTATTGAAACTTTATTTCTAACACACATACACATACAAACAGTCATAACTTTATTTCTAACGTGCACACTATTGAAACTTTATTCTAATCTGTAAACTGTTGAAACGATATTTTTCATTTACAACTAGTAGAATGCTGAGTCTAACTTGCAAACTAGTAAATCCTACGATCGTACTTTACAAACAGGTAAAACTTTATTTCTAACGTAGACACTGTTGAAACTTTATTTTTAACTTGTAAACGGTTGAAACTTTATTTCTAACGTACACACTATTGAAACTTTATTTTTAACTCTTAAACTGGTGAAACTTTATTTCATTTCTGACATACAAACAGATAAAACTTTATTCTTAACATACGCACTATTGAAACAGTAGTTTTAACTTGCAAACTATTGAAACTTTATTTTTAACTTGTCAACGGTTGAAACTTTGTTTTATTTCTAACATACAAACAGATAAAACTTTATTCTTAACTTGTAAACTGATGAAACTTCATTCTATTTCTAACATACAAACAGATAGAACTTTATTCTTAACTTGTAAACTGGTGAAACTTCATTCTATTTCTAACATATAAACAGATAGAACTTTATTCTTAACATACACACCATTGAAACTTTATTTTTAACTCTTAAACTGGTGAAACTTTATTTCATTTCTGACATACAAGCAGATAAAACTTTATTCTTAACTTGTAAACTGGTGAAGCTTCATTTTATTTCTAACATACAAACAGATAAAACTTTATTCTTAACATATGCACTATTGAAACACTAGTTTTAACTTGCAAACTATTGAAACTTTATTTTTAACTTGTTAACGGTTGAAACTTTGTTTTATTTCTAACATACAAACAGATACAACTTTATTCTTAACTTGTAAACTGATGAAACTTCATTCTATTTCTAACATACAAACAGATAGAACTTTATTCTTAACTTGTAAACTGGTGAAACTTCATTCTATTTCTAACATATAAACAGATAGAACTTTATTCTGAACATGCACACTATTGAAACTTTATTTTTAACTTGTAAACTATTGAAACTTTATTTTTAACTTGTAAACGGTTGAAACTTTGTTTTATTTGTATCATACAAACAGATAAAACTTTATTCTTAACATACGCACTATTGAAACATTAGTTTTAACTTGCAAACTATTGAAACTTTATTTTTAACTTGTTAACGGTTGAAACTTTGTTTTATTTCTAACATACAAACAGATACAACTTTATTCTTAACTTGTAAACTGATGAAACTTCATTTTATTTCTAACATATAAACTGATAGAACTTTATTCTTAACTTGTAAACTGGTGAAACTTCATTCTATTTCTAACATATAAACAGATAGAACTTTATTCTGAACATGCACACTATTGAAACTTTATTTTTAACTTGTAAACTATTGAAACTTTATTTTTAACTTGTAAACGGTTGAAACTTTGTTTTATTTGTATCATACAAACAGATAAAACTTTATTCTTAACATATGCACTATTGAAACATTAGTTTTAACTTGCAAACTATTGAAACTTTATTTTTAACTTGTTAACGGTTGAAACTTTGTTTTATTTCTAACATACAAACAGATACAACTTTATTCTTAACTTGTAAACTGATGAAACTTCATTTTATTTCTAACATATAAACAGATAGAACTTTATTCTTAGCTTGTAAACTGGTGAAACTTCATTCTATTTCTAACATATAAACAGATAGAACTTTATTCTGAACATACACACTATTGAAACTTTATTTTTAACTCTTAAACTGGTGAAGCTTTATTTCATTTCTGACATACAAGCAGATAAAACTTTATTCTTAACTTGTAAACTGGTGAACCCTCATTTTTATTTCTAACATATAAACAGATAGAACTTTATTCTTAACATACACACTATTGAAACTTCATTTTTAACTTGTAAACGGTTGAAACTTTATTTTTAACTTGTAGACTGTTGAAACTTTATTTCTAACTGGTAAACTGTTGAAATGATATCTTTCATTTACAAATAGTAGAACGCTTTGTCCAACTTGTAAACTAGTAAATCTTGCTCGTCATCGAATCTAACTATTTAAATCTTCATCATGGAAATCAATGTTCCACAGTCGGAGTAAAAGTTTGAGATGATACACTCCTGCCAAACTAACTCATGAAGTAGCTTTGCTGTGATACATTTCTATCTGTAAACATATGGTAATGTTAAAGTGAATCTAAAACTTTTCAGCTTATTAATTGTTCATCGTTGCATCAACGCTTTAACTCGTGAAACAGTTATAATTTTATTTTTAATTTACACTTAGTCTAACTTGTAAACTAGTAAATCTTGCGATCTTATTTTTACAAACAGTTACATCTTTATTTCTAACATATACACTATTGAAACTTTATTTCTAACTTGTAAACTCTTGAAACTTTATTTTGATATACAAACAGCTAAAACTTTATTTCTAACGCACACACTATTGAAACGTTATTTCTAACTTGTAAACTCTTGAAACTTTATTTTGATATACAAACAGCTAAAACTTTATTTCTAACGCACACACTATTGAAACTTTATTTCTAACTTGTAAACTCTTGAAACTTTATTTTGATATACAAACAGCTAAAACTTTATTTCTAACGTATACACCATTGAAACTTAATTTCTAACTTGTAAACTCTTGAAACAGTTATAATTTTATTTTTAATTTACACTTAGTCTAACTTGTAAACTAGTAAATCTTGCGATCTTATTTTTACAAACAGTTACACCTTTATTTCTAACACATACACTATTGAAACTTTATTTCTAACTTGTAAATCTTATGACACTTCATATGGGTGATGATGGTAGATGAAATAGTGTTAAATAAAATTAAGATGGCTTACACTTCTGATACAGGGATAGCAATCGACTGCAATCCATGTGTAAAGAGCTTGTTAGACTACGGATGGGCTTAAGTGGATGATTTAACCATGTATACTTTTTCATTTGGAAATAGTAGCACGCTTAGTCTAACTTGTAAATCTTAAAACATTTCATATGGGCGATGATGATAGATGAAATAGTGTCAAACAAAATTAAGATAGCTTGCACTTCTGATACAGGGATAGCAATCGACTGCGATCCATGTGTAAAGAGCTTGTTAGACTGCGGAAGAGAGAAGTGTGTTATGTTGCGTGTGGCGCGTGAGTGTCCTCCCATTTCATTCCATTCATCAATTCGTCTCATTGATAGAGACAGGTAGAACTCATGGTTCTCATAACGTATGCAATGGAAAGTTTTAGGCAACCTTCGACAGTTGGCTAAATGTCGCCCTGGCGCGAATGCATACTACGTTGAGACAGAGGCAATCACTTGCAAACATGACGCAGAGAGGTTTAACAAGATTGACCATTGCCGAATGTCCCTTGCGGTATACATAGCTACGGGTTTCACCGCCGCCCTTTACAGGAACGCCCGTCGAAAGGAAGTATTACACCGAACTTCATTTGCAACGTTCAAGTTGACTGATAGCAGATTCAACTTAATGATAGTATTCGCCAGTCCGAAGACTGCCCAGGGCAAACCGCGAGGAGGTTCTATCATGTCTTGCCCCATGGTGGCCCTTAAGATAGCCGATGGTTCGTTCTCGGGGGGTGTGAATTTGACTATTGGCTGGAATAGTCAATGGGTATGACGGTTAGGTTGTCATAGACCCTATACCGCCGAGGTCGTACTGGTGCATCTGGCACCTTTCGGATGCGAGTGGTATTTGGAGTCCACACCCCATCCGTCCAAATGATCTTCTCGATCTTCCCCTTCTTATCATCCTCTTCATCCCACTCGTCGAGGATGATGAACTCGGGAATGGCGTTGTCTTCATCGATAAAGACGGGAATGCTGTTGGCAGATGTCGCTTCCATCGTGACTTGAAATTGAATGAGAAGCGCTACAATCTTCTGGCTTATATAGGGTTTTCAACAATGAATTGCTCAACAGCGAATCAGAATGCTTCAGGGATAGCAATCGACTGCATAACGTTCAAGTTGACTGATAGCAGATTCAACTTAATGATAGTATTCGCCAGTCTGAAGACTGCCCAGGGCAAACCGCGTGGAGGTTCTATCATGTCTTGCCCCATGGTGGCCCTTAAGAGAGCCGATGGTTCGTTCTCGGGAGTAACGTCATCTTACACCCTACCAATTCTGCTGAGAGAGTCTTTGACTCTCTCTTTGGTAGCACTGTCGACTTCCACACTAACTGGTACATGGCTAAAAAGTGGAATGTAGCGCCATTCCGTTGGATTGACAGCAGTTGCTGTCATCGGATTGCCAATCCGAGCAAGATTATTATAAACTCTGTCTTGCTCCTCTAGCCTGACAAACTCCTCAAATAAATTTCGCGGCCTTAACTGCGGCCCGCGAGGAGAGCTGACTTGACTGTTCGGCGTCTGCATGATTGAAATGAAATGAAATAAGAGGCAGTGGTTTATATACCCCTCTAACGCGACGCAACGTTCAAGTTGACTGATAGCAGATTCAACTTAATGATAGTATTCGCCAGTCCGAAGACTGCCCAGGGCAAACCGCGTGGAGGTTCTATCATGTCTTGCCCCTAGGTGGCCCTTAAGAGAGCCGATGGGTCATTCTCGGGATGATTGAAGGAATATGGGGCTCAAGCTTTCCGCTTCGACTCCGGCTCGTTGACGGAAGCAGGTGGGCGCTTCTCATTGATATCTGTAAAGAAAGAAGTTGTTAGTTATCATCTTGAACTCTAAGTTACTTGTTTTAACTTACAGATCTTCTCCGGACGTGGTTCGAACAGGAATCCTGTGATTGCCTCCTTATGGTCGAATGTAAAATGAAGGCATTCGATACCTTTTTTAGCCCTGCTGTAACACATTTCGTCTCTGCCACGTTCACAGAGGAGCGGTCTTGCGGGCACACGTCCTTTCTTATCTAGGGGAATGTGGAGGCGACTTGATCGTCGAGTACTGCTACTCATCACTTGTTGGTGCAGCTCCTGATTAGTCGCCACCACCTTCCCCAACTGCTTTCGCAGCCCTTCCACCTCCTCCCTCATCTTTCTCAACTCCTTCTCCTGACTCTCTCTCTCGATCAGGAGCTGTTCTTCTCTAGCCTTACTAGCGAGGTGCGAGAACCTCTCGCGATCGAGCTCTCCTTCTTTCTCAAAAAGACTAGCTTGAGTCTTCTTGAGCTCCTGAGTGACTCGCGAGAGGTTCTCGGAACTCGCTTTATAGAAGAAACAGTCCCTCTTCCACACTTCCAGCTCATTCTTCAGCTTGTCATAGTTATCAACCAGTGGTGGGCGCATAATGAAGTTGCGACATTGAGCCGCAATCCCACCACTGCTCGACGACTTAGCCGGCTGCACCTCGCTATCGAGGTCGACTTCCCTCACCGGCTCTACCTCGCTATCGAGGTAGACACTCTCGACTAGGTCAGCCTTCGCCGAGCCTTTTTCCTCCTCCTCCTCTTCCTCACTGTCGCTGCTACTAGTAGCCGACTCATAGCTAGAGGAGGATTTACTCGACTTCGGAGAAGACTCAATCGGGGTGGGTGAGAGAGCCTTTGCTGGAACACTAGATGAGGGAGGCTCTGCTGACGCGATAGACTCGACAGCGCACTGAGTCTCCAGAGCTTTTAACTCTGAGCTGAAGAGACTTTGCTTCGTCTCCTCAGTCAGCTCTGGTTGACTGCAACTGCTATGCTTCGCATGCCACTCCGGTAACGTCTCGACAAGGCGAGATGTATTATGGCTGCTGCAAAAGTATCGAATGCCCCCTACCATTCGCTTATTCACACAAGAGTGCTTCTTAAAAGCATCACTGCGAAAGATTTTTCTGCAAACACAGAGCTTGAAAGCCGTCTTGGCATTATTATAGTTAACCATTTTCTGAAGTGAAAAGGGGAAAACAATGATTATAAGTCCGTAAACGTTTGATAGCAAACGATTGATTCCTAGTTTATAAAAACGGAAAACAATGATTTTTACACTTAGTGAGGAATGATAGATTTGAGTGTAGTGAGTGGCACTCGATCCCGTCGGCAGCCCGAAGGCCTTGTACTGATCACTAGGGAAGTGAGAGATCTTCCCCGATACCCGCTATTTACAGCTTAAGACATCATTGTCACTGCCCCGAAGTGGTAACAGCAACGCCGAGTCAAAGGTAGTGAACAGTAGCTGGGATCTAACCCCTCAAAGCTGCCTTAGTCTTAGTTAAATTTGAAATCTGATAGCAGATTTGAACTCAGCATACTTGAAAACCTTGAGGAAACATCCCAAGTTATTGCTTTGATCAGCTTGATAGCAAGCCGTAGAGTGCTTGATTCACCAGCGTTTTGCAATGGAGATGTTTAGAGGCCACCCATGACAAGATAGCTAAGACTCAACCGATTGGCGTTCAAAGTGCTACGTTGAGAGCTGTGTCAAATGCCCAACATGAGACATGAGTTGTCCCAGCGGTTACGGTCTCAAATATGACACATTCCCTTGCCACACGTATCACTACGGCATCGTCCGCCGTCCCGAAGGAACACCCTGTCAGTGGAATATTACAGCAAAACTCTCCGTGTCTTGCTCGCTTTCAGTGAAAAGCCGCTTATAGCATGAGAAGACTGGCTCAGACATCATTAAAAATGCTTTCATTGACTTCAGCAGGGTCGAAAACCCCAGAAAACCTCCAAAACTAGTGAATTTAAATTTTTCAACTTTTTAGCACTACTTATGAAATTTTATAAGTAGTCTATCACTTATGGTAGGTCAATAGCGACCGAACCTTTTTTGAATCAAGTCAAACGGACTTGTAGAAGCAAAGCTACAAGCCTTTAAAGTTTTGGAGTCTTTTATGGCCTGGAGACGAAGGCCATCTCCTGGCGAACCTCTAAGTCTGACGCCTTAGCTGATATCAGCAATGAAATTTTCTAAGTCGGTTTCTTACAGAAACTTGGGATTTGGAATGTCCGAAGCTATCATCGGAGCTCAGAGAGACGACTTACCGTTGGCAATCTCTCGTCTGAATGACAAGTCTCTGTCGGTTCCCAGCTTATATAGTGTGTGGCGATCAGCTGATGACGTAATAGCCATCATCCAAACACTAAAAATCCCGTCTATCTCCGCTTCTAGTGCTCCGATTGAGCTGGAAATACACCGAAAAATGTTGAAAATTTTTCTCTCCGATTGACTTGAAACTCTCCGACTGACATGAAACTCATCATACAGATAGAGAATTTCACGCTGATTCCAAATCTGAAATCCGTTTTCCAATCCGATGCTTCGTTTTGAAGCTAAAGCCCAAAACGTCCCAAATTCTAACTCTGTCGTTTTTCGCCAATGTCCCAAAATCTTAAATGGCGTCTCACATCTAAACGAAGACAGATAGGAACAAGCCGATTCTTTCACTAAATTTGTCTCACTCTTAGCTTTCAAACGAGCTATCGCACGACAAAATCCGTCCACTGGAAGCCAAAATCGAAGCGAGCTGTCCAGAGGGGGGGGACGTCAGCGAAAATTTTTTTTCTCTCCGATTGAGCTGGAAATACACCATTTCCATGTAGAATTTGACGCTGAATCCGAATCTGGCCTCCGTTTTCCCATCCGATGCTTCGTTTTGGCTCTACAGTAGGCAGCCATCGCAAAAATTCTAACTCATTTTTTTTCGAAAAATGTTGAAAATTTTTTCTCGCCGATTGCCTTGAAACTCACCATACAGATAGAGAATTTCACGCTGATTCCAAATCTGAAATCCGTTTTCCAATCCGATGCTTCGTTTTGAAGCTACAGCCCAAAACGTCCCAAATTCTAACTATGTCGTTTTTCGCCAATGTCCCAAAATCTTAAATGGCGTCTCACATCTAAACGAAGACAGATAGGAACAAGCCGATTCTTTCACTAAATTTGTCTCACTCTTAGCTTTCAAACGAGCTATCGCACGACAAAATCCGTCCACTGGAAGCCAAAATCGAAGCGAGCTGTCCAGAGGGGGAGAGACGTCAGCGAAACTTTTTTCTCTCCGATTGAGCTGGAAATACACCATTTCCATGTAGAATTTGACGCTGAATCCGAATCTGGCCTCCGTTTTCCCATCCGATGCTTCGTTTTGGCTCTACAGTAGGCAGCCATCGCAAAAATTCTAACTCATTTTTTTTCGAAAAATGTTGAAAATTTTTTCTCGCCGATTGCCTTGAAACTCACCATACAGATAGAGAAGTTCACGCTGATTCCAAATCTGAAATCCGTTTTCCAATCCGATGCTTCGTTTTGAAGCTACAGCCCAAAACGTCCCAAATTCTAACTCTGTCGTTTTTCGCCAATGTCCCAAAATCTTAAATGGCATCTCACATCTAAACGAAGACAGATAGGAACAAGCCGATTCTTTCACTAAATTTGTCTCACTCTTAGCTTTCAAACGAGCTATCGCACGACAAAATCCGTCCACTGGAAGCCAAAATCGAAGCGAGCTGTCCAGAGGGGGGGGGGGACGTCAGCGAAACTTTTTTCTCTCCCATTGAGCTGGAAATACACCATTTCCATGTAGAATTTGACGCTGAATCCGAATCTGGCCTCCGTTTTCCCATCCGATGCTTCGTTTTGTTTCTACAGTAGGCAGCCATCGCAAAAATTCTAACTGTCATTTTTTTTCGAAAAATGTTGAAAATTTTTTCTCGCCGATTGCCTTGAAACTCACCATACAGATAGAGAAGTTCACGCTGATTCCAAATCTGAAATCCGTTTTCCAATCCGATGCTTCGTTTTGAAGCTACAGCCCAAAACGTCCCAAATTCTAACTCTGTCGTTTTTCGCCAATGTCCCAAAATCTTAAATGGCGTCTCACATCTAAACGAAGACAGATAGGAACAAGCCGATTCTTTCAGTGAATTTGTCTCACTCTTAGCTTTCAAACGAGCTATGGCACGACAAAATCCGTCCACTGGAAGCCAAAATCGAAGCAAGCTGTCCAGAGGGGGGGGGGACGTCAGCGAAAATTTTTCTCTCCGATTGACTTGAAACTCACCATACCGATGCAGAATTTCACGCCGAATCCGAATCTGGCCTCCGTTTTCTCATCCGACCACTCCTTCCACTCGAAACAGCCCATTTTACAACCCAACATTCAGCAGATTGCACGAAAAACATCACACACTATAGCCTCAAGACTAATCCTGGCGGTCGCCCAAGTCCACCACGACACTCTGTCGTTCCAGAGGGGGGGGAGTCAGCGAACATTTCGTGAACCCACCTGGCCGGCACACCACGACACTCTGCCGTTCCAGAGGGGGGGGGACTCAGACCCGAAGCACCACGGCGGCCGACCACGACACTCTGCCGTTCCAGAGGGGGGGACGTCAGCGATGGCGGCCATCTTGCGCTATCTGGTGTTTGTCACTTCCTTACTACTGTTATCAAAGATGTGAATGATCAATTTAGATATTCTACTGATAAAGGTAAAACGTGGAAAGTACTAACTTTTCTTCCTGGTTCTTACGAAGTTGAATAATAATAAATAATCAAATGAAATTAAGAGACATTTAGGTATACCATTTAAAGATAAGAAACAATTACATTTCGCAGTTGAACCAGCAGTTAATAAATTTTCTCTTACTTTAGGCGAAAATCATCAAGTTGATTTTAATCATGGTAGATCATTGTCAAAACTATTAGGATTCAATAAACAAACCTAGCTATAGTCAAGGTTATCATTTAGGTGAGAAGATTCCAAAAATAACTGAAATAAATTCAATTGTTGTACATTGTGACATTATTGAAGGAGGATATATAAATGGTAAACTGTCAAATTTAATTTTCAGTTTTCCAGCTTTTACTGTACCCATTGGTTATAGATTAAATGTATTTCCCTATTACAAGAAAAACTATTAACAGTACGGATGAATTAACAGTACATTAGAATTACGGATGAGAAAGGACAAGAAATAAATTTTGGAGGCGAAGAGATTATGATAGATCTTTTGGTTAGAGAAGTATGAGTTTGTTTTTTAAAGTATCGTCTTAAAAAATGAGTGAAGGAATTTCTACAAACCTATCATTAAATAAAAAAGTGAAATTCAATCATCATCGAAATCTATCCAATAAAGTTTTATCAGTTATTTGCGGATAATCAGGATGTGGAAAAACATATCTATTATTTAAAATTCTAACTACTCCAAATTTTCTAGATTATAACAATCTTATAATTTATACAACAACAGCAGAACAACCTGCTTATCAATTTTTAAAAGATGGATTGGAAAATAATCTTAAAAAACAGCAATTGCTTCCTTATTCGAAGAATATGAAAAATCTGAATATGAAGAGGAAATAAGTTCGTGGTGTGAAGAAGCAGCGAAAAATAAACAATTAGTAGAATCTAATAAAAATAAACATATAACGATACAATTAATAGATGATAGTGGTAATATACAAGATCCTTGTAAATTAGATAAAAGAATGAAACATTGTGTAATTTTTGATGATTGTGTTAATGATAGAAATCAGACAATTCAGAGAAATTATTTTACAAGAGGTAGACATAATAACTGTAGTGTTTTTTATTTAACACAAAGTATGTATTCATTAGATGGAAGTGTTATTAGAAAGAATGCGAATATATTTACGCTATTTGAAATTAATTCAAGTAACTTAAGTGATTTGTTAAGAGATTTATGTATAAGAGATAAAGATGACTTTAAACAATCGTGTAATAATTGTTGGTCAAAAGATTATGGTTTCATTACAATTAATATTGATAAAAAATACATGATAGAACTATCGAAAATATTTTTGAATAATTTTTCTGTATTGAAATTTTTTATTAAAAAAATAAAATGTGGAATGAGTACAAGATAGAACATGTACCAGTCTTAAAAGATTATAGGCATCCTACAAATCCTCTAAATTCGAAGAAAGAAGTTAAATTTTATTACCATCGCAGATATATGCATTTCGTTAAAGATTATAAAATAAAAAATGGTATCAAAAGAACAAATGATTTTCCACTTTGTTTAAGAAGTTTTAGAGTATTTTTAGCCTTCCATAAATTATGGTGGTTAATTCAAAAAGAACATTTCACAGTTTATGATGTCAAAACATTACCACAATTGAATATACCTTTATTTATTTCAGACTTAAAAATGAAATCATAATTTTTCTTTTTAATAAAAAATCATAATTTTCTTTAAAAAATATGAATTGTAAAATGAATAAAGGTTCTCAACCTATTATTGATGAATTAATAAAAAACCAAATGACTGAATTTGATTTAGAGTTTCAAACAACTATAGAGGAATTAAAAAAGACTATTGGAAATACGAGTAATATTAGAAGAAAAAATAATAAAATAAATTTTAGAAAACTTAAAAAGCGAGACAGAAAACTTGAACGTATAGGTAAACTATACGTAAGTAATACTATACTATATAGTTTTACTATAGTCAACTCCTATTACTGATATTTTTTTAGATGAGAGAATTAAGGATTTTGTAAATTTTTTTAATCCGAATGAAATTAAATATGAAAATGTATCTTTTATTAATGTGGTAAATCATATACGTTCTAGAGATATTTCTCTGGAAGAGAAATCAGATAGTAATGATTGGATTTTTACAGGTAATATAAGATATGAAGATTTTGGAATGAAGTTAGTTCAAAGATCACATAGGGGTGCTGGCATTATTATGAAATATAAAATCAAAGGATATATCGGACAATATTGTTATATTCCTTCTGAAGATTTCTGCTTTGTAAAATGTTATAATTTTTTACGTGGTTTCAGTAAAGAACAAAGACGAAATTATGAGAGAAATGTTTAATAATTTTTTATATAAAGAGAAAGCCACATCTAGAACAGGAGTAATGTCAAATTGCAAATTTTCTCAGTCCAATAAATCTTTTGGAGAATATGTTTAATATCATAGTCCTGCTAATCGTCATTTAAATCCTAGAGGTATTGCAACTACACATGAATATGTTTATTACAATTATTCTCACGAAGGTTCAACAATTGGACACTATTGTTTGATAGACAAGAATCATAAACCCGCAGCTATTAGAGCAATTGAAAATAATTTCAAACCAATATATAAAACAGTTAATGATGAAAATTTAACAACATTTCCGTATAAAACCGTAACAAAGAAACCAATTGACTATGCTTCAACATATCTTTGGGATCTCGAAACTTATCCACATCCTAACTGTTCAACAGCTCATCCTATTCCTTATGCTTTAGGTGCTATCAATTTCAATAAATTTATATGTTGTTTACCAAAGCAAAGATTGAAAGAATTAGACACACGTTTGTTAAGTGATATGATTAAAATTAAACAATCAAAAGATGAAAATGAAATTAAAGAACTTAAGAAAAACACAAGCGAATACAATAACTTAACTGAACAAGAACTTAACAAACTTCAACGTTGTGTGAAAATCTTTCTTTATTAGGAAACAAGATGAATGTCCAATACACCAATTTTTTAAAACTCTAGGAGAATTTAATTATTCGAAAGTAACTTTAATAGCTCACAATTCATCAGGTTTTCATTCCTATTTTCCGATAAAATCTAATTTTAAATTAACTAAAGCACCACGTAAAACTTCAAGAGGAATATTAACTGCTTCATTACAAAATCCTTATACAACTACAAGTGTTGGTAAATATATTCAACGTTCCTCTAGAGCTAAGCAAGAATGTTCCTCTAGATCTAACCAACAATCTTCCAAACGAAATTCACATATACTGCCACTACAAACTATTGTAATGAAATGTAGCTATCAATACGTGAAAACAAGTCTTTTCAAATGGTGTGAGAATTTTAAAATTCCTACCGATGTGTGTAAAATAAAATAGGAAATTGGAGAAATAACACATGATAATTATAAAGAAAAAGAAAATGAATGGAAACCATATTTAGTTAATGATGTTCTTTCCCTAGCATTTTGTATCTTCAAATATAATAATGTTATGCAAGGTTTATTTGGTGAAGATATAACCACTAATTTAACATCTTCTGCTTTGACCTTCAATGGTTGGATGAAGACTGTACAAAATAATAATAATACAGAAAAAAACACATTCTCATACTGATTTATGGGCTAGAAATTATATTAGAAAATCTGTTAAAGGTGGAAGAGTTTCAGCAAATATAAGAAAATACATATCTCCATTTTGTAACATCTTGTTACCAATATTACAACAATATTTACCTGGAAATAATTTAATAGATTTAATGAAAGAGTATAATCAGTTAAAAGACAAGAATGATCTTTATGAAGAAATTGAACATAAACTCCTCGAACAATATATTGAATTCTTAATGGCTTTTGATGCAACATCTTTATATCCATCAGCTATGTATGATGAAAATTCAGAATACCATAAATCTGAATCAGCTAGAAAATTTAGACAAGTTGAAGAAGAACGAGTGATATTAAATCAATTTAACACTCAATCATTTCGTCCTAAAACTGGAATATTCTCAGTTGTGTTTCAATATCCGAATGATATGTTTTTTCAACCAGTTCCTACAAAAGATAAAGTTAAAAATCAAAATAATAATTCTCATGAAAAAGTAATCAGGTTTAGGAATGGTATATGTGATGAGGTATTAACTTCTGTAGACATACAAGAAATTGTTAGATGTGGTAGAAAAATCTTATCTATTACAGATGGTATAATCTATGAAGAAAATTATCAAGTTTCACCATTTCGAAAATATATTGAAAAAATTTTTTATTTGAGAAAAAATATAAAACAGAAGGAAACACTGTAGGCGATGAGTTAATTAAATTATTGATGAATTCGCTATATGGCAAAACTGTACAAAAAGATATAACCACTAAATATCATTTATGGAATGAAAGTACATTGAAGAAAAAATTTACTCAAGAAAAGATTTTGAAAAAGTAAATGATGAACAATTCTTAACGAAAGTAGAAATGGAAAATGATGAATTTCTTAAAGCTAATATTCAAAATGAATCTACATCATTCATGCCATCACATTTAAGTTCTTTTATTCTTTCTCACTCTATGAATAATTTTATTTTAGAAATTAATGGTTTCAAAGAAAAATACATATATTACACAGATACCGATAGTATATACATTTCCAATGAACTCTTCAATAAATTAGATGCTGCTGGATATGTTGGGGGAGAATTGTGTCAAGGAAAAAATGATTATGGAAATGGTGGAATTATTTTTGCAATGTTTATTGCACCTAAAATAAAATACTGTATCACTGTAGATGAACAAGGAAGACTCAGTGAAAAGAAAACATTTAAAGGATATTCACAAAATAAAGTAAAAGTAGAAGATTTTCTAAAATCATATTCTGGTGAAACATTATCGACTGCAGTTAATAAACCATGGAAAAAATCTTTAGAAACTGGCATTAGTATTCCTGATAAAAATAATAACACTGAAGAAAAAAGATTTTCTGGTCAAAGAAATATTCTTAAACGTCGGGCACTTGATGAATATGGTATTATGTTACCTTATGACGGTGAAAATATACAAGGTGAAATATTTGAAACAATCGTCAGTGAGAGTAATTTTAGTGATGATAATGACACGTGGGAATAATAATTTTTTTATCAAATATAAAAATTTTATCACATAAAAATTTTATTACATCCAAAAAATTTTATTACATTACATGAAACTAAAGAACACACATATACTGAGGTACAAACAGCTATTCAAGAATTACCTCCTTTAGAAAATGAAATAGGAATTTATTTTGTTCCAACTGTCAAAAAAATTAAAATGGCAAAATAATCACTAGAATCATTTTTTCCATATATTCTATTTTATCAAATTTATAGAAGAATGAAAGAATCATTAGTTGAAATATTAAAAGATATAAAAAATGAAACTAAACCTGTAATTTCAATAACTACTCCAATTTTAGAAAGTAGTATAACTATTCCAAATGTTACTAAAATTTATGATAGTGGATTAGTGTATTCCAAAGTATTTTTTCAGGTGCTGTTCAATATATAAATGAAAAATTAATTATTTTTAATTTTATCATTCACACCGCTTAAGATTGGTTTTATATCTTCAAATGTTTTTTTGCTTCATCTAATGTAAATTTAGCATCATATATTATTAGTTTTGCTTTTTTAAATGCATTTCTTATATCATCCATTGAAGCTTTTAAACATTTTAAAGTATCATTATTTGTTTATCTGTTCGGTTGTGCTATACCAAATTTTTTATCTAAATAATGATCGAAATAAAAATAAAATGTTTCGGGAATAATTGTTAGTGGTTCTTTTGCTTTATTTTCTAAAAAGATAATTATTTCTTCCACGGCTTTAGGTGATAAATTTTTTACTTTTGCATACATTCTAATATCGAAATCTGGTGCTGAATTATATTCTTCATGTTCTGTATCTACTAATACATTTAAATCTTTATCATATACTTGCATTTGTTCAACTATAGTATTAACTCGTATCATTCCATATTTAATATGCGTATAATCTGATAAAGGCATAGATATTTTATAATTTTTAGTAATATCATTAAAGAATCCTGGATTATTTTGCGTAGTTGTATAAAAAGTTTCAACGTTTTCTCTAATCTTATTATCGACATCACAAGCTTTATGAGCTAATACAACTATTCGTATATCATTATGTCGTCCTTTTTGTAAATATTTCTGACATATCTTTATGTCTTATAGTTGTACTATAAGTAAACTTGCAACATCATCTAAAATTAATAAAGAGTTCTGTTCTGGTGTTCCAGCAAAAGTACTCATATCTTTTAACATATTTAACTCTTCTGAACTATGAACATGTGAAAAATTATTCCACTCAGAAGTATGCATACAGAAAATATGTACTTTTGTTTCATCCTGGTAACGTTCGTTTATGTATTTTTTAATAAATGTAGTCTTACCACTTCCAGTTTTACCGTAAACAATGAAATGTAAATTTTCTTGATCCAATTTACCTTTCGGAATATTTACTTTTTCCTCATCAGTTTCCCATCCTTTAAAATTTTCCATTTCTTGTTTATAAAAATTTATTCTCTTTTGTTCTTCTGTTTGAAAGAAACCTAATTTATTTAAAAAACAATAGAAAAGATATATAAGAACAACTATACAAAAAAGTTTTAGACAATGAAATTTTATAAAATTCCAAAGACGTGTAAGATCTGATAGAGGTGTTTTTAGTAGTCCAACATTTGGAAAAAACTTTTTTTTCGGTATACCTCCTAAATATATTTATTGTTATTCGGAAGACGATTATGATTGGCTAAATGATTATTATTATTTTTGGGGTTATTCATAATACAAAAATTATTCATATCTTTCTAATTATTCATATCTTGATAATTATTCATATCTTGTAAATCATACATATTTTGTGTCTCATCCATATTTTGTGTCTAATACATATTTTGTGTCTAATACATATTTTGTGTCTCATTCATATTTGGAGAATTATTCATATTTTGAAAATCATTCATATTATAATCTAATACATTATTACCCGCATAAGCACCAGGTGTATTTTTATTACTACGTGTATTTTTATTACTACGTGTACTCTTGTTCCTACGTATACTTTTATTTGAAATATTTTCGGAATCACTAGTTAATACAGTCGTATATAATTCTTCTAAATTTGCTTTTTCAATTTTTTTCTTTTTTATTAAAAAATTTGTGTCATTAAAATTTTTATTCCGATCTCTTAGTCCTACACTCTATTGAGTGTTTTTTACCTCTCTAGGACCTCCGGAACACTACGGAATTTTTGTTCCTATACTTGAAAGAGGTATGTCCGAAGCTCACCTCTCTTCCGGAATACTTAAGACTTTTTTGAGTATAAATTAATTATTTCAATATAAATAAAAAATTATGTTAGTATAAATAAATAAAAATTATCTTAGTATAACTAAATAAAAATTATTAATATCTAAAAATCATTATTCATATTTAAATTAGGACAAAGTGTTACATGTCTTGGAAAATTTTTCTTCAATATAATTTTTTGACAACCTAAACACTTTACTTTTGCTTTTAAACAATCCTTACACTGGTATTTACTATCATAGAACTCTGTCTTAGGTTTCATAATTTGACAATTTGTACATTGTCTTGTAGGATTGATACAAGAATTAGAATGATTAGTAATCCCTTGACTTTGTAAAATATTTATTACAATTACGACATAGCTGATCTTTCATTTTATCTTTTTTAGTCTCCTCTGGTTGTTCGTATAATTTTAAATGACGTGCAAAATTTTCAGACGTTATATTTTTACTACAACCAGAATATATTTTTTTCGTATTACATTGCATAGATTGTCGTGCATCCATAGATTGAAGAATTTTATTTTTTTGAGGCATATGAACTTCTTCCTGATTTTGTCCTACATGATTATTTTGTTCTACATGATTATTTTGCCCTTCATGATTATTTTGGCCTACATGATTATTTTGCACTACGTTATTTTTTCTAGCTGTATAAAGATTTTGTCCTTGTTGTTGTAGAAACAAATGTTGTAATTGTTGTATATTTTGTCTAGGTTGAATATTTTGTTGTGATTGTTCTATAAGTTGCCCACATGTTGTATATTTCATATGTGAATATAATAACGCTTGATTTGTAAAACGTATTTTACAAATTTGACACATTTTTATTAGAAAAAAATACTTTTTTATTGTTAAAAAATGATGTTACCAAATGTTGGTGGAGGCGCATATATCCCGAATAATCGTGAATCAGAAATAGAAATAGAAAATTATATCATGAAAACTGGAGACGTTTTATCTGGTCCATTACATCTTCCACAAAAAAATACAGAGTTAACGAATAAACAATATGTTGATACAAAAATCAATGACTTAATAGAAAAATATATAAACGATGTTTTGGTTCCACTGATGAATGAATTAAAGTTGCTAAAAGTTAATGACAAATCATTAAACGAAAAATTATTAAAACTTGATAAAAAGGATAAAGAGCTAGAAGTAAATATAGTAAAATTTTTTAAAAAATTTCAGAACAATCAAAAATTTTAATATTACTTTCTACAAAGTTAAAATCTGCAGTCATTAAAAATAAACATCAGATACAACTATTGAAAGAATAATTAGAAAATGAATTACAAAAAGTTCCTAAAAAAATTTTTAAAACTTTAAATAAGTTACAATCTACATTCCAAAAAAGTGTTGATGAATTAAGTTCTAAATTACTCAACAAATGAAAAAGATGAATAGATAATAAATGAAGAAAAACCACTTAATCAAAAAGTGGATAAAATGAAAGCTCTTAAAATCAATTTAGAAAATGAATTAAAGAAAAATTATAAAGGAAATAAAGAGCAGTTAGATGCTGTTAAAAATCAGTTAGATGTTCATAAAATTCAGTTTAAGGCTCTTAAAACGAATTTAAAGATGAATCAGCAGACAATGCAAGTTAATAGAAAAGAAATCAAAGTGCATCACACGCTGCTTAACGCAATAGAGAAAGTGAAAAAGCAAATTAATAAAGTTCTCACGCGGTTGTTGTCCATTCACAAACGTAAATCTTAATCATAAACGTAAATCTTAATCACAAATTAAAATTAAAACCTAAAAATGCCTGTAATTTATAAACACAATCTTAAACATTTTTCATCAAATCAAAACATTGCAAGTGAACCTTCTATGAAATCTGTTTACCATTATAGCAGTGTAAAATCAATCCAAAAAGAAGGAAATGGTTTAAACAGCGGAGCTGGAATATTTTCAAGTGCAAGTAAAACTAATAAGATTATTTTAAATAATTTCAGATTAACTAACTTTTAAGATTTAGTGTCAGTATCAACTAAACTAAAATAAAATATTTTTTGTCATAAATAATTTTTTACTTTTTTCTCATAAATAATTTTTTTGTCACAAATAATTTTTTGTTATAAATATTTTTCCCAAAAGTAAAATTTAATCCTAAAAAATGCCTATAATTTATAAACACAATCTTAAACATTTTGCTTCAAATAAAAAAATTGCCCATGAACCATCTATGAAATCTATTTACCATTATAACAATGTAGAAACTATTCAAAAAGAAGGAGATGGAATATTTTCTGGCATCAGTGATAATATAGGAAGTATCGTTTATGTTATTAAAAATAATAAAGATTTGATTACATCTGCTGCAAAAGGAGCAGCTGCTATAGGTAGTACAGCTAGTGCAATATCAAATGCTGTTAAGTCTCAAAACGAATTAAAACAACTAGAAACTATTCGTAAACTTAAGAATGATTCTGAAGAACTAAAAAAAAGTTAAAAAACTCTCAGAGGAAACAAAAAACAAAATTGCTAACATAGCAGCTGATAGTAAACATGATGAAAAAACAATTGAAGAAATAAGACGTAATGGTTTAGCAAAATTCTAAAATATATTCTAAGAAAATATTTTTTTCTGTGTGTGAGAAATTTTTTTTGTGTGTGAGAAAAAACAAAAAAGTCAAATTATTTTTTATCAAAATGTCTTCCTTAATTGAAAATAAATTTAAATTAGACGATCCTCCGTTCGTCAGTTACAATCAAAAAAAGAATGACTATATAAGAATTGCTATGAATCCCGGATCTTCTAGTAGAGTAAATACTGGAGGAGATTTAATCTTTGAAGTTGATAATCAACAAAGTTATTTATATTTACCTGATTCCTTTTTACACTGTGAATATTCTTTATATAGTGATGCCAATTTTACAACACCACAGATACTGATAATATTGCATTACAGAATAATTTCTTTCCAAGATTATTTACACAAATGCGTTTAGATGTTGCAACTCAAAATATAGAAACAATAACTGATTCTCCAGGTGTAATTGATACAATGCTTAGATTTGTAACAATTGGTGAAAATATTAAAAAGCATGAAATCGAAGGTTGGTTTCCAGATAATAATGATGGAATGATTGTTGATGATTTAACTCACGCTGGAACAGATGCAGCAGGAATTGCGAAAGATGCAGAAAATATTGCAAATCATTTAAATAAAACAAACAATACTGCATATAAAGAAAGACGTGTTTTCAACAAGAAAAGTAAACAGACAGTAAATTGGTCATTGTCTCCATTATTCGGATATTTAGATTATGACAAAATATCATATCAATTAAAATTTAAATTAATAATTCATCGCACAGCAAATAATGAATTAATCTTTTATGGTAAGACTGGAAAAAAAGCATATTTAAAAATTGATAGACTTGAATGGTGGATTAAGCATATTACTCCTAGCTTAGAAGTTGAAACAGCTATTACAAAAAAATTAAATACTAACAAACCAATTCCAGTAAATTTTCTAAAGCGTACTGCTAGTTCTGTAACTTTTACTGAACAAAGATTTAACTGGCATTTTACTAGAACTGCAAATACTCCAAGATATTTATTACTAACTTTTCAAAGAAATAATTCTCCAAGTTTTGATAAGAACAACAATCTTTTCCATATTAACACAATTCGAAGTTTACAAGTTGCTTTAAATCAAACCCGATATCCTATTGATCCATTAAGATTCGATGATACCAATAATCAATTTATGGAAGGATATGATGCTTATAGAAATCTTTGTATAGAATTTGGAGTTGAACCACAATTAACTCCTGGAGATTGGAGACATTTACATCCTGTTTTCTGTTTCGATTTAAGTGCACAATCTGAAGATATTGTTAAAACTGGTTGTGATGTAACAATCAATATTGAAAAGAAAGATTCCACAACTTCATTGATGGCTTATGGTTTACTGCTAGAGGATGTAAAATATTCTATTGAAATTCTAAATGGAAAGATGGTTAGAATAAGTTAATTAAAATTTTTATTAACTTAAAATTTTTTCTGAACTTATTTTTTTTATTAAAAATGTCGCAGGCGAAAAGTAATAATAAAACTGTTGAATTAAAGTTACGTAACATTGTTGATAAAAATACTCCTAAATCTATTACTATTAATAAAAAGAAATATTACATAAGTAAACCAATGATTGAGAATATTAAATTACAAGAAGAAAAGAATGATGGAATTCTTCCATTAATTCCTCTAATAGTAGATGGCATAGCAGCTGCAGGAAGTGTAGCAGGTGGGACAGCTGGTATTGTCCAAGCAGTAAATAAAAATAAATCAGAGAAGGCAGCATTAGAAGAACAAAAACGTCACAATAAAGAGTTGGAGAAAGTTGCTAGGGGTGAGGGAGTAGTAGATAATTTTACTAGTAAATTAAATTTAGTTGATGAAGGAAAACGAGTTCTCAAAAACATTCTACATAATGTTGATGATTTAATAGAAATGAAAGAAACTAAAGATGGTTCTGGAATATATCTAAGTCCTAGTATGATTCGCTAAAACATTTATTTTATTTCATCTTTAAAAATGAATTCCACAAATTCTACAAATTCCACAAATTCTACAAATTGCATAAATTCCGAAAGTTTAATTAAATTAAAAATTGCTAATTTGGATTTATTAAATTATCTCTATGATCACCGTTATAAAGGAGGTGACATACAAAAAACATAAGAAAAATTCCTGGATTCATTTGGAGTAAATATTCAAAAGAAAAACATCGTCCAGGTCATTCATATACCGGTCCAGGAACTCGATTAGATATAAGACTAGATGAGAATAATAATCCAAATCCAGGTGAAGAACCAATAGACAGAGTTGATGCAGCAGCTTATAGACACGATTTAAGTTGTCGAAATCATGACCTAAAGTCTCGTCATGAAGCTGATAGGAAAATGATAGAAGAATTAGATAATATTCAAAATCCTACATTTAGAGAAAGAATTGAAAGAATGTTTGTTAAAAAAGCTTTACAAGCTAAAATATTGTTCGGTCATGGTTTAGACAAAACTCATAACTCTGAAACCTACGCGTCCGAAATTCACAAGGAATATAGAAAGCCAAAATATCTATTGAAAGTAAAGGTTTTTAATAAAGATGATATTTGGAGTGATGATCATAGTCATATGCCGAATGAGTCTGATTTTAAATACGCATTAACCGTTATAGATTTATATACTAGATACGCTTGGGTGAAGCCATTAAAAAATAAAAGTGGTTTATCAGTTAAATATGCGTTTGAAGAAATATTCAAAGAAAGTAACACAAAGCCAAAAAAATTGTTTGTTGACAAAGGCTCTGAGTTTTACAATAGAAATGTTAAGCCACTATTTGAAACTGTTTATTCCACTGAAAATGCTGGAAAAGCTGTAGTAATAGAAAGGTTTAATAGAACATTAAAAAGTAAATTATTTATGAAATTTACTGAGCAAGGAAATCAGAAATGGTTAAAAATATTACCAGGAATTGTAGAAGAGTATAACAATAAGATTCATTCAAGTATTGAAGAAACTCCAAAGAATGCTTCTAACGATCCAGATTTAATAAGAAAGAAGATATTTGAAAATAATTATGGGAATGAAACTAATGTTAATTTACAAAAGCGTAAAGCGAAATTTAAGATTGGAGATATAGTGAGAATATTCAAATATAAATATAAATTTGAAAAAGGTTTTGTTGGTTATTGGACTAAAGAAATATTTGAAGTTTATAAAATAAATCAAACTTATCCGATTACTTATGAAATAAAAGATCTAGATAATGAAGAAATAAAAGGTAGATTTTATCAAAATGAATTACAAAAGACTGAACTTTAATTATCATTATTCAATTCTAACATAACATCTAGATATGGTACTCCTTTTTGAAATTTGTATAAAGCGTAAATACATAATTGTCCGCAATAAGTAGTTCCTGGTTTTTAAATTTGAAATGTATTTTAAATTACATTTTCCAGTATTTTTTTTACTTCTTTTGTTGGAGGCAATCCATATGAGTCGAAATAAAAATTAGAACCGTTTTTATTTCTTTGCCCTGCTGACCAATGGATGCCTTTTTGATCTGACGTGTGAAGATTTGCTACAAAATTCACTTCAGGTACATCTTTTTTCAACTGCAATTCATCTCTCATTAACACGTGGTAATTCTTTATGCCTAATTGATTTGCGATCTTATTTAAATCGAAATTTGTCGTAGTTTGTTTGCCGTATTGTTTTAGGAACTCTTTTATGTGAATCATTTTAAATGGAATAAAATCTATTTTGGAAATTTCTCAAAAGAATTGGCGTGTAGCAGCTGCTAAAATTGTGACAGCTGCTGCAAATCACAGACAATAGCGCATAATGCGGGTTGTGAAATCTCATTCACACTATGGGAACAAAAGAACAAATACAATCTAAACACAATAGGCATATGAGAGAGAGAGGATGAATGAATGAATGAGCATTTCTCTTCCTTTTAGTTTCCATAACAATAATTCATGCGACATTGTTTTGAATGGAAAAATACACCAATTGTCGAACCATGTCGGCACTTTTATCGACAGCCATGTCGACAAACTTTCTGACACATTTCCTGGCTCCAATTCTGGTTCTGGATGTGGTGTAAATTTCCATTAGCGTTCAAGGTCATTCTATTAAAAGCATACGGGAATTATTCTCTTTGAAGACAAACAATTGCTTTAAGGAATGCATGTCATTGTGAATACAATATTCCAATTCCTTGTGTTGCGTGTCCTTATCTTGCATATAACGTACTCTATCTTTGTGTTTTTCAATGTTCATCTTTTCAATGTGCATTAAAGTAGAGCTACGCTCATTTATTAACGAAGGATATATTCTCGAAGTTTCTTCCATTTTCGAAGTTTCTTCCATTTTTGAGGTTTCCATTTTTTAATTAATATTTTGAATACAATCTTCTGATATTTTTAGACTATGTGAAAAGGCTACATAAATTTTGTAAATTTTTAGACTACGTAAATTTTGTTTTTGTAAATTTTCGCTGAAGTCACAAGTGTGTAAAATTTGTAGAATATTGGAAAATATCGGAAAATATTCAGAAAATTCGGGAGGGTATGACATCCGGTGCGGAGCGCCGGATGTCATACCCTATACTACTAGAAAATGTGAAAATTGACGAAAATTCGTCAATTCAAGTTCATGGCAAGTCATTTTAGGCCACAGAATCACGATTCCCGCGACCTCAGAATTTTGAAATCTCATAATGAATACAGCGCTGGTCTATCCAGCTGTTGCTCCTCTTGCTAAGATGAAGGCTATCTTGGCATTCCAGTTGTCAGGGATTCGTCCGAAAGATTTTCTTCTTGATTGCTTGAAGTCGATCGTAATGTCGAGAGTGACCTTCCGCATAGTAACTTGCAGACAACTTGACATTGCTTCGAACCTGTCTACATTTCTTGATGTGTTCAGTAATTTCGAAAAAGAATCAAAAATAAACTCCTCCTTTGATGCATGTATCATTTTAAATGAATCAATTAAAACCCAATGTTTCGTCTGCCACTGAAGCAATTCAGTCATTGTTATTCTTTCAATCTTTTTTGGTTACATATCCACTTAATTTCCATTTCCATCTAGTTTTAAAGAATTTGATTAGAACTATCATGCAGACGCATAAGTATGATGACAGCCAAAAAAGAAAAATAGAATTAAATAATGCCTTTGCAAGTATGCTTCAAATCTTTTAACCAAAGATATTTAACACTACTTGCTTTTAACATTGCTAGAGTTTTCCACACTATCATACTCTATAAAATTTGCATTAAATTCTAGAAAATAAAAATATTTAGCATGAAAGATAGAGACCCTGCCTACAAAATTTTGATATTTCAAGTGGCTATCACACAACAATCTAGAGAGCAAAGGAAGCTATATTTCGTCTATACTCAAAGAAGTGCTTCAAGGAAATTTTTCAAAATTTTCTGTGCAAAGGTGCCACAGGTGCGTTTAGCGCACAGCCCTAAATGCAAGAAAAAAGTAATTAAGCTTACGATATTCAAAACCTCATTTAAAATCCTTATCTGTATTCAGAGTGTTCTCCAATGCACGAGTTGTTTCTTCTATAGACTACGGACTGTAATAAAAAGTGTTAATTAAATTTCCTGAAGCAAAAGGACTGACGTCTTTAAAATGCATCTAGAAATTTCTTTTACATCTAAACCAAGAATGTGAATGAATTCATTACATTTACTTTGTATGAATTGAAAAAAATTCAATACAAACTTGCAGTGATTAAATAGAGGGCAAATCCAACTCTTTATTTTGATGCAATTTTTGTCTTAGAAACTTTTTGTCTCGGATTTCATTAAATGTCACATTAAATGATGTGTGTTCCATCATAGAGCAATCTTAAGTATGTGAGAACCACATTTTTGTGTAACTCGTTAAAAAATCACCATGTTTGAAATCATGGCGTCGGTTGTGTGACACATGACGCTGGTTATGTGACAACGATGCAGGCATCCAACTAATGACGTGGAATTGCAATACAATATTATGTAATGAGTTACTGAGATGATATACTACATTACAGCTCAACTTGCTCAAATATTATAACATTATCTCAGATGATCATCAAAAGTTCATACAGGCTTATTATGCCAGCATGCTGATTGTCCGAGATCAATGATTCAGTATCATCCATTTTTGTGCATGTCGTTGCTGTTGTGAACAGTGCTCTACATGCATCGTATGATAGTGAATTGATTGAAGATCTTTGAGCTAATTTACTTGTCAGTAAGCCTATATTAATGCTGAAACTGTTGATAGAATGAAATAGGCAAGCGTACAGTACAAAAATTAGATCTGTATTAAAATGGAAGAGAAAATGCCATCTGATTAATGATTCTGTATTCAAACCTCATGAGAAAATGACTTCAACGGTCAGGAAAGGCAATATTGAGTGTGATCAACAGTTCGCAATATCTCTTATATCAATTACATAATACAAAATTGTAGGCCTACATCTACTGTAAGTATTGTATGCCACTAAAACTATTAGACATACATGCTGAGATTAAGCCTACACGTGCCTACATATTATATTTTACATTGCATGCCTACACTGTATAAGCCTACATGTAGTATTAGTAGCACATGTTATAGACTTATTGTAAGGGTGCATGTGTTAAACTATTGTAGGCCTACATGTACTGCATGTGTCTTATGCAAGTAAAACTATTTTACATGTTTAAAGCTCAAACGAACAGGTCTTCTGAGTCACAAAATGCGATGAAAATTGCGAAAGCATGAAAAAGTTATCCGGAATCCCTATCAACCACAAAAGTCGCCCAGCGGTCGCCGCGACAGCCCTCGGCGTCGCCGAAGTCGCCGCCGCCCGGCGACTCCTGGTGGCCGTCGCCTCGACTGTATGTGGGCGACCGTTGCCCGGCGACCGCTGTCAGCAGTTGCCTCGTCTGTTGCGGGCGACCGCTGATGGCAGTCGCCTCGAGTGTCAACGGCGACCTTCATCATATGTCTGGTTTTAGCATTTAACTAGCCTCCATGATGTCAGAAAGGCAATATTCCGGCTTCACAAAACTGATAAATTGCAAAAATTTCGGCAATCAGCTTCAGAGTTTCTAATTAAGACTCAAATGTAGAATGCTTGTGGAAAAAGATGCTTCTGATGCAGAAATTCGAACGCATTTAATCAAACTAGATCAATGCATTTCCCGCGAGAAAATGAGTCGTGGGCCCCTCGTCAAAAAGTCTTGGACCGCATGAAAAAATGGGGGCCAACAAATTTTTCGAAAATGGCTTATTTGGAAGTAAAAATGCATGATCATGTCAATTTGTGACCGTTCTCTTCGAAAAATGACGTGAAATGTGATCTCTTAAAGTCGAGGGTTGCCCCCCCCCCCAATTTTCACGTTTATCTTTTTGACAGGGGGTGGTCGTGAGTCGGCCCTTAAGTTCACACGAGCTCTAATTTTGAAATAGAACGACCCCAGAGTTGTCACACACATTGAGCAGCGAATTTGTTGTGATTTCTAAGAAAAACGTATCTCCAATGTTAGTGGACTGGCCCGAAACTGTCATCGATCGGCTGTCTGGCACATCTAGGCAAGTTTTTCCAAGATAACCTTAGCTCATTTCTCTCAGTGATTTTCGCTACATGATGATGATGCATTCAATCGTGAAATGTTGCGTCAAACATCTTTGGTTGCGCTGCTTCATATATAGTTGCATGACGCATCGATGGCAATGAAAAAAATTGCTCAAAATTCTTGACTTGACCCTGAACTTCATGTCATTCTGACCATGATTCTGACTATGCCTGAATTTCACCGCTTGTCAATTTTTTGGTCAATCAAGGTTGCAAGTTGTATTATTGTTCATTCATTAAATTGTGAATGAATGGAAGAATCCTCAATGAGTGTTGCATAATATCTCGGTCGCTTCAAGCCTGTGATACAGTGAGGGAGAGAAGGGAGAGAGAGAGAATTCTATTAATAGAAGAGCTCTTTGTCCAGTCCAGCCCGATAGCAGATAACTTTCTCGTGCGCCTTCGATAGCGCAGCGCAATCGGAAGATCACATTTCAACTCGAGGGGTGAAATAGAGGTCATCGCTTCATTTCATAAAGAGAAACAGCGCAGAATAATCTAGAAGTTCATTCGTGTCTCTACTTTTGGAGTTGCCTGACTGACACCTGTGGACATCGCATGTAAATTGATTGATCTTATTAATGGATTATCAACCAAATTACAATATAGAAAATGCGAGGAATATCTTGAGCCGAAAATATTGATAGAATGGATTACTTATCAAACGAAATTCGTATCAGGTAAGTCGAATGAAGTGATGATAGATAAAGTTAGTAAACAATAGCGGTTTACCTGCGCACTACACATTATACCAAGCACTGAAATGACTGAAATATTTCAACAGATAACTTTTGAATTAGATGTGATGTAAAAAAGTGTTCCTTTGGTTATAAATGTTTGACTATAGGTAAAGCAAGCCAATTTTTCACGACCATTCAAATAGAATCGTGCGGACAGACTGACATCGTTAACGAATCGCTTCGCATGAATCCAGTGAATCCAGTCGAAGCTCGTTAATTCAGACACGGACAATTAAGACTTCGGTCAATTAAGATCATACGGCCGCGGCATTTTTTGTATATTTGGCGGCTTATATAAGTTGCTTTTGAATTCAGACTTTCAATAATTAAGAGATAGTAAACCTGGTATTTATACTCTTAATTATCGAGCTTTGACTGCAAGATACTTAGCACAGCGTTGGCGCTAATTGATGGTTCGCTGCAATGAGATAAAGTCAATTCTGGCAACGTGACATTAGACGGGCGTGAATTAGACGGACATTAGACATAAGGGGTAAACATTTTCGAGTAAGCTGCAACGTTTGAATATTTCACTTAACCAACCTCATTCCCACAGAGATTTCACTAAGTTATCTCATTTTTACATGTTACCACTATATACATTTATGCATCATCGCGATAGGCGTACCTCCGTATAGCTGAACATAGACGAAGCTATTGCTGAATTTTCTTAAATTCGCGTGCTTTACGTTTGCTCAACTTCATCGGCAAATCAGTCTTAATTATTTTTAGTAAGCTTAATGAGTCTCATTCGATCTTCTTTCTCTTTGAAAGAAGATTTTAATGTTTTACAAAAAATATTTTGCAATTTTCAGGGATATCTGTGAAATTGATGAGACGATAGCTTGTCAATATACAGTCCGTTTCATGAAAAGTGGATCATCCTAAAATTTGACTAAATAAAACATAAGTATGATACAGAAAGCATTTTTCATGTTATTTCATGTCCCTAATATATTTAAATGTCCTTATATAATCTGATAAGCTATGATACAGTAACGGTTCTTAAGAAGCTAATATTTTGTGGCCCTACCCTTATTGTCAATGACATTACCAATTCGTCTAGGCATTGATTCGATGATATCGTTGATTTTTGACTGATCTAACTTTCTCCACTCTCTTTTTAACAGTGACGTAAGTTATGATACGCCATCTGTAGGTAGCAGTGAACGACGAACGTTACGTTTTAGAATACTCCATACATTTTCTATGGGATTCAGATCAGGAGAACGAGCTGGCCAAGATAATGTCCTAAGCCCTAATTGAGACTTGCATAAGTTGACTCTACTACTCCTGTGACACGTAGCATTATCATCCATAAATAACCAAGTCGATGGATCACCAAGTTGATCTTTAATTTGGCCACACCTATAAGAATTTTCCGCCTACAGGCTGAAATTTTTGATATTCCGCCTTGAAAGGCCGAAATCGGTTGGGTCTCGTAAATCGTCCAAATCCATCAAAAAAATCAGACCCCCTAGTCATTTTTTAAAAATTCTTTTGTCATTTTTCGGGCAAAAGAGATAATTATTTTAGAGGATTTTATAACTTTGTGGCGTGTACATTGTGCGGCTAGCTATTCTTGATGCACTTTTGTCATTTTAGCGCATAGGTTTACCTATTATCTTTCAAAGTAGGCCAACATGTTGTAATATACATCGACTTGTACTTTGCACTAGCAAAGCGACTTTCTTCAAAGACCTCAAAACTATTCAGGATGAAAAGCAGAGGAAGAATGTTGGTGCTTTCTTGGAAAAGATCAGGAGTACGCGGTACACTGTAGCGGGTTTAGCGCGCAAAGAAAGCATTGCAAAGGTGTTGTTTCTCGACCGAATGAACTTGCTCTTGCAAATCAAGTTCCACAATGACATCCTACCATATTTTAGAAGCTATTTGAAACTTTTCCAGCATGAAGATCCGAAGATGGATCAGCTGCATCCATCAATGTGGCGTTTGACATTGAATCTTCTTTCGTTCTTTGTGACTCCAGAGGCATTGAAACAGAGTCAATAAGACAGAGCTGCATTGCTTGATGCTTTGCAGAGGGAAGAGAGTCTTCTGCCGCTGAAGTCCATGTTCGTTGGCACTTCCTGTACAGAATGCTTGCAGAAATGCATGGGAAAATTATACTGACTTCTTGAAAAGTGTTCGATCCGCCTATCTTCGATCCACTAGGTATCTTCTTACAAAACTCCCTCTAGAAAACCCATTCATATCCGCTTTGTCGTCTTTATCTCTCAGCCAGCGTGGCACTTCAACGGCCCTTGATTCCATGAAATACCTGGCATCATGTCTGAATGCAGATCATTCAGTCCTTGCACTGCCGGAAATCCACGCCTACGTTTCGACCACCAGTGACAATAATCAAGTGATGGAAATGAGGCCGAAGGAAAGGCTGGACAGCTACTGGTACCGTGTAACAGCTGAAATGAATTGGCCAAATTTGTGGAGTGTTATAAAGCGCGCATTGACCTGTTTTCACGGACCCGATGTCGAAGGGGCGTTCAACCGAATGGGGCAGGTGATCAGGAACGACCGAAGTCGGCTCGATGTTGCCAATGTATCGGCTCAGTTGACCATCAAGTATTCCTTGAAGGCCAAACAAAAACGTGGGTTTTCTTGCTTTCATCGAACGGATATTCGAAGAATCCCATTCTACACAAATTTATTGCCAAACATGGCCAACTCTTGGAAGATGCTACGTGCGTCACAGGCAGCGTCTGAGCGCAGGCCTGCCGCTGGCCTATTCAAGCTCAGGAGACTCCTCCTGGAAAGAAGAAAAAGACTGGAAAAATTGCAGGGATCAACGAGAAGAAGTGCCTTGATCCGAAGAAACCTTTGGCTGTCTCGTGGTATGCCTGATCAAAGTCGGGCTTCTGAAGATCCTCACACCCAAGCTCGATGCATCGGAACTGCCTTCTGAAGGTGCCCAGGGCGACAAAAGACCAGCAGAAGATCCTGTGGACAAGAGCCAGCCCAGAAAGAAGATGAGACAAACTACACTGTTTTCCTACTTGCCATAGAGTTAGGGATTTTTGACTTGTGACTTTTCTGTGATTCATATGCATGTGCTATTAATACCAGTGTGATATTTTATATAGATTACATGTTTTCACACAAAGCATGTACATAGGTTAAAAAATGTTCCTGTTGAAATAGGTATCACAATATGTAGGGCTAGCCGCGCCTAATAGGATACGAAGACGATTAATAATTAGGCCTACATCGTCTTCGATTGAGTATGCGCGCTGCTTCACCTGTATTTGTTCAAGAATTGTACTGGATGCTACAGTATGCATTTAAACGAAAGCGCTTTGTTATGTGCTTTGTGCTCATATTATTTGAAAGGAAACTTAGGTCTGTTTCTGCATGTTTTTCCAATTTCTACAAATGCCAAAATTAACTGGACATATGGTTGTCTATATGATTAGATAATAGCGCCTACGTGTACGTCACCAATTTGTGTTAAAAATATGTCTAACATGCCAGCCGGCACTAGTGCTTTGCAATGTTTACAATCTCTTTTTGCGTGGAGTTTTTATCTCTAAGATAATTTTAAAACTTTAAAAGATCCCCGAACACCATTTTCCATACTACTAATTTTTCCGCCTTGGGGAAAGTAGATAATTCTCATGGGTGTTTGGCCAATGTTCATTCGTAAAACATTCACATAGCGTTCAGAATTCATGGTTCCTTGCTGTATGTGAAGTTCAGAGAGGCCATTGGTCCAAATGCCAGCCCAAATTAGTAGAGTCGCACCACCTTGTACCCGGGGACGATGTAAATGTCTCGGAGTTTCCTGATCAGATTTTATCCATAATCTCAATCGACCATCGCTATCCTTCAGACGGACTGATGCCTCATCAGACCAGACAACCCGATCCCATTGATTTCGCCAGTAACAATGACTCATTGCCCATCTGAGACGTCTTTTTGTATGCTGATCTGATAATTCGATCTGAGAGGGCCTCTTACAGCTCTTGAAATTCGACTCAATAAGTCTTCTACGAATAGTGGACTTAGAAATAGACAAGACTAGTGCAGCCATCTCAGTTAACGAGAGACTTGGATCAACTTTAACAAATCTCAAAATTAGGCGGTCTCTACGTTTGGATGTTTTGCGTGGACGGCCAGAGCCCTCTTTACGACAGAGTCGAAAATCATCATTATGCCATCAATGCATTTGTGTAAGGGACATTTAATCGCTTGCGTGTAGCTCGCAAAGAAAACCCTAGTTCCAGCAAGGCTGACACTTTGCCTTTTGTGAATGCGATCTCGTTATTGTTCATTTGTGCTTTGTATTGTTTTCAACCGGTAAGAGATAGATTTCTAGCTGAAAGCAATCAGGAGTGCTGCCAACACCACCGCAACGAAGTCAGGAAACTATGGAACATGAAGTCCAGTTAATCACATGTAGCAGTTACATTATTGTTGATGAATAATGGTGCTATACTGGCTCTGATTGACCGATTTTCTTTATTTTTGTTTTGCTTGATAGCTTTTGGCTTGTAGAACAACATATTACATAACAAAGGAAACAAATGTAATTTTATAAGAGTGAGGTATGATTTTGTGTAACATTGCTAAATGAAGATCAAATTATCTACTACTTTTCTATCTATAACAGGAAAACAACTCAATATTCATGCTTGAAATTTCCAACAATGATATTAGTAAGCACAACTAAGATATCTTCCAAATTGCAGAGAAATTCGTTCAAGTTTGGCGGAGTTAGACAAAGTTGAAGTTAAGGCGATGTTTAAGGGTGATCCATTTTTTATGAAACAATCTGTAGATTAATTGATATTGTTGCTTGAAGCAAGTGATTTCGTCAGATTGAGAAAGCATGTCTTAAGTCGATTGGAATTAAAGCGTCTATGCCGGTTTATAAAAAATGTCTAATCTTCGTAGGTACTTCATCCAGGCTCGTGAATATCCCATTCCTTGAACTGCGAATATAAAAGGGCCATATACTAACACAGAGTGCCACACTATTAGGTTTAATCGTTTTGAATCTGTTGAAGTTTTCTGTGCGAATGTGTAGCCTTCAGAGTGCAAATTTAAACAGATATAAATAATGAGAGCTATGCACAGTTAATTGGATTTTTCAATCGTGGCAGAAATCTTCAAAATTCTTGTTTCACATATCTTATCGGCTACAACGTCCAGAATTTTAGCTGAGCTGATATTTTCTATCTGAAGCCTCGTCTAGCCGTACCTAAACCGTTCGCTCGCCTTTGGCCATGTCTAGTCACAATTTCTCCTGTGACCACGTCATCAATTCTATTAGATAGATCTCAGAAGAAATAGAAGAGCTGTATTAAACTTTTTGCATGTTAACATTTTCTTACAAATAATCTGATGGCTGTTTCAAGATGCGAGCGCTGCAATTGATCTCAGTCCAGAGAATGAATGTATTTCCGGTTGCGTATCAATCTTCATAACATCTCATTCTATCAACAGGAAATTGAAGAAATTACCGGGTGATTTTCGAAAATATTGGATGAGTTGTTTCAGACCTCCAATTCCATCTGATAAACTTCACAGCCTATAGTGATGTTTTTTATTCCTATCCTGCAGGAGCGCATGATATTGACTAATTCTTTCAAGAGACCGGTCCACTTATTCCTTGACTTACGACTGTCATTCAACGGTTTCGTTGCATGAATAGAGAGAAAGATGAGTCGCGCAAATCTGAGCCAGAGCACCGAAATGGCATTTCGCTCACTCACTAGCTCGCTACAACGTTCAGAATTTGGCAGTGACTGCTTTCTGTCTGGTTATTGAAATTGGTCGTAATTCCTGTGGCTCAGCAGATAGAGCTGGTCTAAACAGTGTTTCTACATCGAACTTTATGCAGACTTGCTTTTATGCATAATTAAGGTTTATATTGACCTGGATGACTAGTTGACTAGGTACTTTCAATATTAGGTACACGTGAGATTTTCAATTCAAAATAAAGGCAGAAGCTGTCACTGTCATTTGCATCGCTCAATGATTGTCGGCATTAAAAGAGCGGTGCCACCCACGACCTGATTATCAAATGAATCATTTAAATGACTTTTACAGACACAAATGATTTACTGGAATCACAAAGCCACTCACATCGTTTTAAAATTATTTGCTCTGTTTGATTTAGGTACGTGACGTACGTGGAGAAGCTTCACCATTTTAAATGCAGCTTTATTTTTCAGGCAAAGCAGTTCTCACTGATCGGCGGCAGCGGACTAAACGATTTATGCCGTCGAATATTTTAAAGGATTTTGGCTGCGGATATTTCGATGAAGTATTCATTTCACGGCAGGAACAATAAATTTCCATTCAAGAATTCCCGAATTTATCGTGCGGTATCAAACTTTCTAGACCTCATGTGACTGAGAAGGAAATAGAGGCCTCTCTGCAGAGCGTACTAAAGCACGCAAAAGATAGATCTGATGGAAGGAGCCACCAACGCTCCCCTGCAGCTGAGTAATTGTGCCTGATACCCCTTTTCTCAATAGGTGACTCAACTTTTCATCTCTTGTATTTGGTGTTATATCCTGGTTATCTGTGTAGCTGCTATTGCGCATATAATCTAAATAGCAGGAACTTTATTAACAACATCAAACCCGCATGTTTCTGTCAAAATTTTAACTGGAAAATCGATGCTTTTTTCTGACAATTTGGAGTCATCAAATTTCAATGTTATTAAGAAAGTTTCTGTTATTTAGATTGTACTACATATGTCTTTCGATGCCTTTCATAGAACATTTTGTAACCTCCATAGAACAATTGTATTTTTCGATCGTTAATTTGTACTTTCGTATCTTCAGTGCTTATAAATACAATTTTCATGTGAGCACATTAAATTTTCATTGAATCGGTGCAGGTGTATTGCAAAATATTGTATTCTGTGTAATTCCGTTTTATTTCTACTACTCCTCATAGCTAGGAAGCTTATTGGTTTTCAGTGGAGCAATACTGATGCACCTGCATCTTAGGGAGATAGCTAGTGTTTTACTAATTAATAGCGCAATGGGAAATTTCAACTGAAGGGTAGGGGCAAATCGGTAGAATCGGCGACCGCAGCTACCTACAGGCGACCGCACCTCATCTGCTAGGCGACCGCTGTTAGACCTCCGGGCGACTGCTCCCCGGCTCTTAAGGCGACCGCCCCAGGCAGTCAGGGCGGTGGACAAATAGGAATCCCCGGCGACCTTTAGGCGACTGACCATGGCGGTCGCGGCGACCGCTCTGGTTGTTGGGGATACCACAATTATTGCATATTAAATGAACATCCTAATTTCGCTACACAGTGTGCTTTAGTGGCAAACTTTGTGTTGCACCGCAATTACGTGTGTACGAGTAATCCTTTAATTCAATCGAAGGTCCTTAAGAAATGCAGAAGATTTGATTAGTATTCATTAGAGGAATTGAAATATTTGTATGAGGTGGTCAGCCTGCGATAAAATTTTCCACTGAATTCTTGTCACATAACCGATGGCATCGGTCATGTGACAGTTTGTGCTATCATCAAACATTTTATTACGAAAAGAAAATAGCGAGAGTGAAAGTTCTACTGTCATTAGTTAGGCCTACGCATTAAGTAGGGCTACTAGCACGTATGAACAAGTGGTCAATCTTGTTCAGTATTCCAGAATCTCTAGAACATTGGCGTCGGTCATGTGACATTTTATTTTTATTTATTTGTTGAGGTAAGGCAGCAGAAATGCTGATATATAGGCCTACAAGACAATGAAGCAAAAAGACAGTGCATAATGTTAGAGTGAATGGAAGTACGAGAGTAGTCTGCGACTTGAATACACACGGATCAGATATGCCGCACAATGAGAGGGGGAGACTGTTCCAGAGAGTGATGGCAGATGGCAAGAATGATCTTTCGTACTGATGAGATGATCGTGGAACAACAGGAATAACAAACATTAGGTGATGTGACGATGAAGCTAGTCTTGATGAGCGTGAAAAAGAAATTTGCTCAAGTTCGATGGACTCTAGAATTAGCTGAGGTGACAATCCATGCACGATCCGATGAAAAAATTTGATCTGTGAGATCATGCGACGAAAGTGAAGACAAGATAACGCAGATTGAAAATCAGGTTGAGCTCCGATAAAGGCAGCAAATCGTCGTTGAAGGCGATCAATCTTATTGATAAAGATCTGATTGATTGGCGTGATAATCGGAGAACCATACTCCAAACCCTTTATAAATGTTGAGTTCAGCCTGTATCCATTTCGCCACAAAGATTTTGTGCTCAGCAAGATTGGATTTCTTACATAAGAATTTATTTTTTCAGCAAATCATTAATTAACGACAATGATGTGACAATATATTATTCTGTGGATGCATCCACGTATGAGTCTCAAAATGAAGTTTTCTAGCTATTGATATCATTGATATGTAGACGTCGGTTATGTGACATTTGGAATTGAGGACAGGCACATGTTATCAATTTTCGAAAAAATTAGATATACCCATGCTCCGAATTAAAAATATTTCGGTAAGTGCGTGTCTTTAACAGCATTTTTTGAAACTCTAGCTCGATAGCAACAATGACTATATGCACACCGAGAATAAGTACTCGAAGTTGTGGACATACGAATTTGCACTATTTTCGAACTTTGAGCACGTCTATATCAAAAGTTAATGACAACTGCATCTAAAATGCACATGGATTAGGTGGATCTAGCATCAACTTAAAGTTCAATGTGTTGTTCTAAAAAAATTAGACCATTGCATGTCTCTGATGGACCAAAGACAATGAATTAGGAGTTTTTTGGATTTGCCCAGAGATGCCCTCACTTAGCCTATCTATCATATTTACAAAATTCCAGGAGTTTCCAGGAGGCTAGGTAAAAATTCAAAATTTTTAGAAAACAATTTGTGTACTTTTAGAGCGCAGAAACCGCTTTATGTTTTCTAGAATATTTTGTGCTCAGCCCGCATCACACATTTTTCCAAGCAAACTTCTTGGTTGTGATGTTCATACCCTCCCATATTAGATAAATGTATGGTAAATTTCAGGTCTTTAATTGCATTTCGCATGAATGCAATATTTGAGAAAGTTGAGGTGGTGGTCGAATTGGCTCCAGCCTACCAGCTGCATTTGCTAATTTCATTCAAATCCACATTTAGATCGATATGCTACATGCATCTCATTGCTAAAAATTACGGAATTTAGAATATTTATTTGTCATGCAAGAAATTTATTCATGATGTTATCAAAATACAGTGACTCAATGGAATGAGGTATATATTTTGAAATATATGCATCTCAACCACTTTCATCAGTTACGGATATTAATTCTTTTCGCTTCTTTCGCTTGCGCCTACGATTTTTCCTCTTACGCCTGTCTTCATTTTTTTCACTCAGATATTTTGATATTGAGTTATCTGATTCGATAACAAAGCTGCTGTCGACTTCTGAGCCACTTCGTTCCCACCATGATGTTTTGAATTTGTATTCGTCTAACTTTGCTAACATTCGTAGGCGAGATTCTTCTGATTCGCGTAGTTTTCTTTCTTTGATAGCGAAATCATCACGCGGTTGACGGGAATATGTTGGCATTACTCGCTTGAGGGAGTGAAGTCGAATGTGATGTGAAAGTTTTTGCTGAAAATTAAGAAAAAAATGAATATTATTGATGTGAAAATGCTGACGAAAACATCTATATGTTAGCAAACGACAAAAATGAATAAAAAGGTGGATTTTTAGATGTCGTGTTTAGAAATAACGGATTTTGATTTCGATGAAAAAAAGCCAGGAAATATCTTCAAAAATACATACAACCAATGAATTATTTTTTTCATTAAATGAATTTTTCTAACATACTAAGTTTCCTTTCATTGCATTACTCCAAACTCTCTTAGTAGGAATTCTAATTGGATTATTATTATCATTGCGCTTAGATTCCAATGTTGATCAGACTGTAACTTTTAATGGATGTATTGGAAAACTGCATTTGACACGTTTACAAGAAAAATGTTCATGACGTCTTGTTATTGTTGAGATCAAGCCAGATCAATAAATATGAGTTATTGAGTCCATGAATCACACTCGTTGATGACTCTCTCTCTCTCTCTCTCTGGCTCTCAAGAACTCAAGAATGTTTATTAGCCATGGCTATGGCAAAACATACAGGGATGATTTATAGATAAAATGATGAGAAGATTACAAATGTTGTGAAATGATAAAATGAGGTGATGAAGGAGGTACGATGTCCACCAATACACTCAATGATGAAATAAATATGATTCTGTGATAGGAGAGGAGACACAGTAAGCAACATAATATCAATAACTGTTCAACGCGTGTGCTAATTATTTGAATAGAAATGATAGGGCTGAAATGCATAGAATGCAAAATACACATTTATTCAAAGTATTTTCATGTTCATTTATTCGAAAGTTTACATAAATTTCATAGAATTGTATGCACATTCATCAATGGATTACTAAAGTCGGTTTCATATTATTAATGTCATCGATTTTATTAATTCTTATCAAATTTGGCAACCACACACACTTTCACTCTCATACCCCTTCGTGTTATTTACGAGTCATATATGAAGGTCCGGAAGTCATTTTATGACATATACTGACATGCAAGAAACAATTTACATGTATAAAGATTTACTCAAAAAATTATGCAATCAAATGATTCATGAGACTCACCTGTAAGATATGAATGAGAAACATTTGACTTCACAGTAATGAGAGACTTTTAGTAGATCCGGACCTTCAGTGACTCGGTAAATCGCAAGAGTGAATTATCAGTACCGGAACAAGTGCGTGCATAACAGTGAATAGATTTCTATTGTCGAATTATCGATTTGATGCAAGGGCATATGCTAGTGGTTTTTAACCATTATCTTTATTGATCCATGCACAGAATTAGATTGTTTAACCGCATCACTTTGCTAGAAGTGCAGACTGATTCAAAACAGTGGAACATGCAGGAACTTAATAAGTGGGCAAAAAGAAATTTTTAATACCTTGCAGAGATAGGAAAAATCGTCGTGCGTCGCTTGCGGATTGCTCTGAATTCCTTTAAAAAACTCCGATCACCACGATTCCTTTAGATTCAAAGAATTCAGATCATTGCGCAAACGTTTTCTCGATATTGTCGGGCCCTCCGATCATTTTTAAAAAAGTTAGCAGGCGCATGAAAAAACGTTCACAAACTTCTCTGTAGAACTTGACATCGCCTGTGTCTCTTTGCTGTGTGATCCGGTTGATAACAGTCACTGAAACTTTGCACAATTTGGCGTGTTTAATGCTGAACTGGCTGCTCATTGTTCGATTTCTATGGTATTTAGTCAGGAGATTGTGCCATTTCATTAACGTTACATGTTCCAATGCTTCCCTTCTAGTGAAACGGAAGAAGAGACGACCTGTCTAATTCTGTGGATCCATGTGTTAGTGTGACATAGAAATCGGTTAGCCTAGTTTAGTGACAACAAAGCCGAATCATGTCTATGACCGCAGCAAAATAAATGACTTGTCGGCTTCATTTATTTACTTCACAAAGCAATTTCACCGTTGCATTTTGACATAGAGATAGATATGTCTGTTTTTCATACCATTCACGAAATAGCTGTACTGGATCTACTGGCTGTACTCGATCAAGTTTGCAATAGATATCCCTAGCACACAGAATTAGACATGTCGTCTCTTCTTCTGTTTGACTAGAAAGGAAACATTGGAACATGTAACGTTAAGGAAATGGCACAAACTGCTGACATAATACCATAGCAATCGAACAATAAGCAGCCAGTTTAACATTAAACACGCCAATTTCTGCAAAGTTTCAGTGACTGTTATCAACCGGATCACACAGCCAAGAGACACAGTCGATGTCAAGTTCTACAGAGAAGTTTGTGAACGTTTTTTCATGCGCCTGCTAACTTTTTTAAAAATGATCGGAGGGCCCGACATTATCGAGAAAACTTTTGCGCAATGATCTGAATTCTTTGAATATGAAGGAATCTTGGCGATCGGAGCATTTTCAAGGAAATCACATCAATCCGCAAGCGACGCACGACCATTTTTCCTATCTCTGCAAGGTATTAGAAATTTCTTTTTGCCCACTTAATAAGTTCCTGCATGTTCCACTGTTTTGAATCAGTCTGCACTTCTAGCAAAGTGATGCGGTTAAACAATCTAATTCTGTGCCCTAGCATGATGACAGAAGAATGTAAGTGATGATCTTCAATGCACTGGTTATCATTGTCATTCGATCGCTTTAACTTTTCGATTTCTATGGCTTTTGTTGCAAAGAAAAACACTACCACAAAGCAATATCTATTGAAACTAATATGTGAAGGATGCATAGATATCTCATTTACTCGAGTTTCTGATTGAATTTGCTTCCTCGATGTATCTTGAAAGAACTTTCATCTGCTTCAGACTCAGTATATTCATCATATCATAGAAATCTGCACTATTATCGGAATTAAGGAATGGAATAAGATTGTTTCTTATATCAGTGTATTTTGGGCAATGCGAAATGAAGTGCAATAAATCTTCAACATCATCACTATCACAATTTTGACAAATACATTCATTGTATGATTTTTTGTCATTATATCTACCGATTTCAGTAAACAGTGTGTGATTGCCAGTTCTTATTCTCAAAATTGGCATAACTATTTTATTGTCATCTGTTAAATTGAGATACGCTTTCAGCTTGCATTCAAACCTACATAATTCTAAATATTTTAGTCCTTTGTGACTATTTTTAGCACTCTCAATCCACTGCTGTCTTAAGTATTCAACTAAATGACTATTTACAATGGATTTGTAATTCATCTTTTCGGCGACATCGTGAGGATTACATAAGAAGTCAATGTTAATTTTTCTCATTAATTTGATTATCCTTGATATCCAAGATTTACTAAATTTTGGAATTTCTATATTTGCATAAATAGTGTTAAATATTTGTTTTATTAGGTGCTTATCATTTAATTTACATAATTTTAGCCAGTAATTTATTGCAGATTTGAAAAAATGGTATTCTATAGGCTGTACTCCAAATTCTCCAATGATACAATAATTTGGTGTTGATCTTTTCAAATGATAAAATTTTTTAAAGAATTGTATTTGTATTCTATTTAAATCCTTTAGATTTTTATCGAAGTATAGTTCAGCACCGTATTTCATCTTGGATACAGTTAGCATTTCAAACGAATTTCGCAATATTTCACCGTCTACATAGCCAAATTCTTTCATTGATTTTCCTGTTATACAAGCCGAAATTTTACCTCGCTCTGACAGACTTGAAATATGCCTCTTATCATTTTTGGATATAAATACACCAAGATATTTATATTCATCTACTATTTCAATTGATGATACTTTCCCATTTGATTCCACATTTACTTGTTTATATCCTTGTTTTTCATTGAAAATCATAACTTTTGTTTCATCATAATTGACACTTAAACCGTTTTCATAGCAGTAGGTTTGGATGATCTTGATTTGTTGAATTAGTCCCTGTTTTGAAGCGCTCATTAACAATATATCATCATCATAGATCAAAGAAGCAATTTTCAAATTCCCAATTTCGATAGGATCAATCTGAAAGATGTTCTCATCTAACTTCAATAATAAGTCATTCATATACAAAGAAAATAGAGTAGGTGACAAACTGTCGCCTTGAGGAATACCATTTTGTAAATTAAAAATGCTGCTTTCTACTCCGTTAAATAGAATCTTATAAGTTTTATGATTGAGTATATTTTGTAATAAATTAATGAATTTTCCTTGAGGTAAAAACTTTCTCAATTTTGCAATCAATATATTCTTTGGTATGCTATCGAAGGCCTTTGAAAAATCAATAAAGCATAGATATAGCGGTTTTTTAATAGTCTTGTTTATTTGCATTATTTCTTTCAAAATCCAAACACTATCGAGAGAGGAGTTTTCTTTCCTGAAACCAATCTGAGCTGAATGCAGTAAATCATGCCTATCAATCCAATCATTAAGTCGGTTATTGAATATTTTTGTTAAAAGCTTTTCAAGGCACGATGACAAATTTATGAATCTGTATGAGTTTATATCATTCTTATCTCCGTTTTTGAAGATAGGTGTCGTCCAGCTCATATTCCAGGAAGTAACTTGGTCATCTAATATCTTATCAAACAAACTTTCTATAATTTCTAAAGTACATTCAATGTTTTTCTTTAATATCTCATAGACAACTGTGTCGGGTCCGCTAGATTTAGAATTACTCATCAACATTAAACAATCTGTGATTTCTTTTTTCTCTATTTTCATATTTAGAGTCAAATCTGCATTTGCATTTAATTCATCTGAGTTTGACAAATTGATTGTCTTAAATAATTCCAAGTTTGATTTAGATAAAGCTCCGTCTCGAATTTCAACTCCTTTTTTGAAATCGTCTGCACATAGTAAAGTTTTGGTTTTAACTTTGGAATGACGCTTTTTATCAGTTATCAGTTGCCAATATTTTTTATAGTCATTATCATTTTTGGCATCTTTTAGATCTTTCAGTTTTTTTGATT